>JACEFZ010006554.1:0-10390 GCA_014155875.1 Cepaea nemoralis | reverse complement strand
TTTTGCCCCAGTCTAAAATAGGTCCCAGATAACGTCTTGGAGAGTGAAGGCGGTTGGCAGTAATACTGACCAAATCAGCCACTGAGTGCCAATTGGTTGATACAAATATGGGTCTAGCACCGTTTACCTGCCAGTTTCTGCGGCACAAGGGCTTACGGACGTGGTTCGTAATCTTGTATACCTGCGTTCGAAACACAGCTGCATGCACTGGTTGTTTATTAATTGGTATGAGTGCCGGTCATTCAGAAAGCAATGGCGGACTACTGAATGTAAACTTGCCAAGACATCAACAAACTGCAAACATCCTGTAAAGGATATGCAACTAACTTAACCCTTACCCAACACGTCTGCTGGAATGTACAAGTGTACTTTACTTCACTGTCATTTATGTCACGACCTCTGAACCAAACGTAAACCATAAATCAAGTATATGGATATGACTATAGTACAAGATCATTACATGTGATGAAAAACATGGTTCTGTTGTTTTCATAATTTCACTTTCTTTGTTAACTGCATAATTTCATGACTGCATTCTTTTCCCACTGAAAGATAATGTTAAAATTATGTTAAAGCTGCAAATATTAACTCTTTGGAAATACAATTTGGCAGTACTATGTTGTAAAGCAGTTGGATATGAAAGGGCAAGTGAGAATATACGCTAACAATGCTAACAATGGAACAAATATAACGTTCAGTGGAACAACTGGAAATAGTAAACATCCTCCCTGGCATAAAGTGTTTCAATTTAACGTTCAGTGGAACAACTGGAAATAGTAAACATCCTCCCTGGCATAATAGTGTTTCAATTTAACGTTCAGTGGAACAACTGGAAATAGTAAAACATCCTCCTGGCATCAAGTGTTTCAATTTAACGTTCAGTGGAACAACTGGAAATAGTAAACATCCTCCTGGCATAAAGTCTTTCAATATAACGTTCAGTGGAACAACGGAAATAGTAAACATCCACCTGGCATAAAGTGTTTCAATATAACGTTCAGTGGAACAACTGGAAATAGTAAACATCCACCCTGGCATCAAGTGTTTCAATATAACGTTCAGTGGAACAACTGGAAAATAGTAAACATCACCCTGGCATAAAGTGTTTCAATATAACGTTCAGTGGAACAACTGGAAATAGTAAACATCCACCCTGGCATAAAGTGTTTCAATATAACGTTCAGTGGAACAACTGGAAATAGTAAACATCCACCCTGGCATCAAGTGTTTCAATATAACGTTCAGTGGAACAACTGGAAATAGTAAACATCCTCCCTGACATCAAGTGTTTCAATATAACGTTCAGTGGAACAACTGGAAATAGTAAACATCCACCCTGGCATAAAGTGTTTCAATTTAACGTTCAGTGGAAACAACTGGAAATAGTAAACATCCCCTGGCATCAAGTGTTTCAATATAACGTTCAGTGGAACAATGGAAATAGTAAACATCCTCCCTGGCATCAAGTGTTTCATTTAACGTTCAGTGGAACAACTGGAAATAGTAAACATCCACCCTGGCATCAAGTGTTTCAATTTAACGTTCAGTGAACAACTGGAAATAGTAAACATCCTCCCTGGCATCAAGTGTTTCAATATAACGTTCAGTGGAACAACTGGAAATAGTAAACATCCTCCCTGGCATAAAGTGTTTCAATTTAACGTTCAGTGGAACAACTGGAAATAGTAAACATCCTCCCTGGCATCAAGTGTTTCAATATAACGTTCAGTGGAACAACTGGAAATAGTAAACATCCTCCCTGGCATCAAGTGTTTCAATTTAACGTTCAGTGGAACAACTGGAAATAGTAAACATCCTCCCTGGCATCAAGTGTTTCAATTTAACGTTCAGTGGAACAAACTGGAAATAGTAAACATCCTCCCCTGGCATAAAGTGTTTCAATTTAACGTTCAGTGGAACAACTGGAAATAGTAAAATCCTCCCTGGCATCAAGTGTTTCAATTTAACGTTCAGTGGAACAACTGGAAATAGTAAACATCCTCCCTGGCATAAGTGTTTCAATTAACCGTTCAGTGGAACAACTGGAAATAGTAAACATCCTCCCTGGCATCAAGTGTTTCAATTTAACGTTCAGTGGAACAACTGGAAATAGTAAACATCTCCCTGGCATCAGTGTTTCAATTTAACGTTCAGTGGAACAACTGGAAATAGTAAACATCCTCCCTGGCATCAAGTGTTTCAATTTAACGTTCAGTGGAACAACTGGAAATAGTAAACATCCTCCCTGGCATCAAGTGTTTCAATTTAACGTTCAGTGGAACAACTGGAAATAGTAAACATCTCCTCCCTGGCATAAAGTGTTTCAATTAACGTTCAGTGGAACAACTGGAAATAGTAAACATCCTCCCTGACATCAAGTGTTTCAATTTAACGTTCAGTGGAACAACTGGAAATAGTAAACATCCTCCCTGACATCAAGTGTTTCAATTTAACGTTCAGTGGAACAACTGGAAATAGTAAACATCCTCCCTGACCATCAAAGTGTTTCAATTTAACGTCCAGTGGAACAACTGGAAATAGTAAACATCCTCCCTGGCATCAAGTGTTTCAATTTAACGTTCAGTGGAACACCTGGAAATAGTTAAACATCCTCCCTGACATCAAGTGTTTCAATTTAACGTCAGTGGAACAACTGGAAATAGTAAACATCCTCCCTGGCATCAAGTGTTTTCAATTTAACGTTCAGTGGAACAACTGGAAATAGTAACATCCTCCCTGACATCAAGTGTTTCAATTTAACGTTCAGTGGAACAACTGGAAATAGTAAACATCCTCCCTGGCATCAAGTGTTTCAATTTAACGTTCAGTGGAACAACTGGAAATAGTAAACATCCTCCCTGGCATCAAGTGTTTCAATTTAACGTTCAGTGGAACAACTGGAAATAGTAAACATCCTCCCGGGCATCAAGTGTTTCAATTTAACGTTCAGTGGAACAACTGGAAATAGTAAACATCCTCCCTGGCATCAAGTGTTTCAATTTAACGTTCAGTGGAACAACTGGAAATAGTAAACATCCTCCCTGGCATCAAGTGTTTCAATTTAACGTTCAGTGGAACAACTGGAAATAGTAAACATCCTCCCTGACATCAAGTGTTTCAATTTAACGTTCAGTGGAACAACTGGAAATAGTAAACATCCTCCCTGACATCAAGTGTTTCAATTTAACGTTCAGTGGAACAACTGGAAATAGTAAACATCCTCCCTGACATCAAGTGTTTCAATTTAACGTTCAGTGGAACAACTGGAAATAGTAAACATCCTCCCTGGCATCAAGTGTTTCAATTTAACGTTCAGTGGAACAACTGGAAATAGTAAACATCCTCCCTGGACATAAAGGTTTTCAATTTAACGTTCAGTGGAACAACTGGAAATAGTAAACATCCTCCCCTGACATAAAACTGTTTCAATTTAACGTCAGTGGAACAACTGGAAATAGTAAAATCCCTCCTGACATCAAGTGTTTCAATTTAACGTTCAGTGGAAACAACTGGAATAGTAAACATCCTCCCCTGACATCAAGTGTTTTCAATTTAACGTTCAGTGGAACAAACTGGAAATAGTAAACATCCTCCCTGACATAAAGTGTTTTCAATTTTAACGTTCAGTGGAACAACTGGAAATAGTAAACATCCTCCCTGGCATCAAGTGTTTCAATATAACGTTCAGTGAACAACTGGAAATAGTAACACATCCCTCCATGCCATCAAGTGTTCAATTTAACGTTCAGTGGAACAACTGGAAATAGTAACATCCTCCCGGACATCAAGTGTTTTCAATTTAACGTTCAGTGGAACAACTGGGAAATAGTAAACATCCTCCCTGACATAAAGCTGTTTCAATTTAACGTTCAGTGGAACAACTGGAAATAGATAACACTCCTCCCTGGCATCAAGTGTTTCAATTTAACGTTCAGTGGAACAACTGGAAATAGTAAACATCCTCCCTGACATCAAGTGTTTCAATTTAACGTTCAGTGGAAACAACTGGAATAGTAAACATCCTCCCTGACATCAAGTGTTTCAATTTAACGTTCAGTGGAACAACTGGAAATAGTAAACATCCTCCCTGACATCAAGTGTTTCAATTTAACGTTCAGTGGAACAACTGGAAATAGTAAACATCCTCCCTGACATCAAGTGTTTCAATTTTAACGTTCAGTGGAACAACTGGAAATAGTAAACATCCCTCCCTGACATCAAGCTGTTTCAATTTAACGTTCAGTGGAACAACTGGAAATAGTCAAACATCCTCCCTGACATCAAGTGTTTCAATTTAACGTTCCAGTGGAACAACTGGAAATAGTAAACATCCTCCCTGACATCAAGTGTTTCAATTTAACGTTCAGTGGAACAACTGGAAATAGTAAACATCCTCCCTGACATCAAGTGTTTCAATTTAACGTTCAGTGGAACAACTGGACATAGTAAACATCCTCCCTGACATCAAGTGTTTCAATTTAACGTTCAGTGGAACAACTGGAAATAGTAAACATCCTCCCTGACATCAAGTGTTTCAATTTAACGTTCAGTGGAACAACTGGAAATAGTAAACATCCTCCCTGACATCAAGTGTTTCAATTTAACGTTCCTGTGGAACAACTGGAAATAGTAAACATCCTCCCTGACATAAACTGTTTCAATTTAACGTTCAGTGGAAACAACTGGAAATAGTAAACATCCTCCCTGACATCAAGTGTTTCAATTTAACGTTCAGTGAACAACTGGAAATAGTAAACATCCTCCCTGACATCAAGTGTTTCAATTTAACGTTCAGTGGAACAACTGGAAATCTGTCTCTTATACACATCTTAAAGTGTTTCAATTTAACGTTCAGTGGAACAACTGGAAATAGTAAACATCCCCCTGACATCAGTGTTTTCAATTTAACGTTCAGTGGAACAACTGGAAATAGTAAACATCCTCCATGGCATCAAGTGTTTCAATCTTAACAGTCAGTGGAACAACTGGAAATAGTAAACATCCTCCCTGACATCAAGTGTTTCAATTTAACGTCAGTGGAACAACTGGAAATAGTAACCATCCTCCCTGGCATCAAGTGTTTCAATTTACGTTCAGTGGAACAACTGGAAATAGTAAACATCCTCCCTGGCATCAAGTGTTTCAATTTAACGTTCAGTGGAACAACTGGAAATAGTAAACATCCTCCCTGACATTCAAGTGTTTCAATTTAAACGTTCAGTGGAACAACTGGAAATAGTAAACATCCTCCCTGGCATCAAGTGTTTCAATTTAACGTTCAGTGGAAACAACTGGAATAGTAAACATCCTCCCCTGCATCAAGTGTTTCAATTAACGTCAGTGGAACAACTGGAAATAGTAAAACATCCTCCCTGGCATAAAGTGTTTCAATTTAACGTTCAGTGGAACAACTGGAAATAGTAAACATCCTCCCTGGCATCAAGTGTTTCAATTTAACGTTCAGTGGAACAACTGGAAATAGTAAACATCCTCCCTGACATCAAGTGTTTCAATTTAACGTTCAGTGGAACAACTGGAAATAGTAAACATCCTCCCTGGCATCAAGTGTTTCAATTTAACGTTCAGTGGAACAACTGGAAATAGTAAACATCCTCCCTGGCATAAAGTGTTTCAATTTAACGTTCAGTGGAACAACTGGAAATAGTAAACATCCTCCCTGGCATCAAGTGTTTCAATTTAACGTTCAGTGGAACAACTGGAAATAGTAAACATCCTCCCTGACATAAACTGTTTCAATTTAACATTCAGTGGAACAACTGGAAATAGTAAACATCCTCCCTGACATCAAGTGTTTCAATTTAACGTTCAGTGGAACAACTGGAAATAGTAAACATCCTCCCTGACATAAACTGTTTCAATTTAACGTTCAGTGGAACAACTGGAAATAGTAAACATCCTCCCTGACATCAAGTGTTTCAATTTAACGTTCAGTGGAACAACTGGAAATAGTAAAACATCCTCCCTGACATCAAGTGTTTCAATTTAACGTTCAGTGGAACAACGGAAATAGTAAACATCCTCCCTGACATCAAGTGTTTCAATTTAACGTTCAGTGGAACAACTGGAAATAGTAAACATCCACCCTGACATAAACTGTTTCAATTTAACGTTCAGTGGAACAACTGGAAATAGTAAACATCCACCCTGACATAAACTGTTTCAATTTAACGTTCAGTGGAACAACTGGAAATAGTAAACATCCTCCCTGACATAAACTCTTTCAATTTAACATTCAGTGGAACAACTGGAAATAGTAAACATCCTCCCTGACATCAAGTGTTTCAATTTAACGTTCAGTGGAACAACTGGAAATAGTAAACATCCTCCCTGACATCAAGTGTTTCAATTTAACGTTCAGTGGAACAACTGGAAATAGTAAACATCCTCCCTGACATCAAGTGTTTCAATTTAACGTTCAGTGGAACAACTGGAAATAGTAAACATCCTCCCTGACATAAACTGTTTCAATTTAACGTTCAGTGGAACAACTGGAAATAGTAAACATCCTCCCTGACATAAACTCTTTCAATTTAACGTTCAGTGGAACAACTGGAAATAGTAAACATCCTCCCTGACATCAAGTGTTTCAATTTAACGTTCAGTGGAACAACTGGAAATAGTAAACATCCTCCCTGACATCAAGTGTTTCAATTTAACGTTCAGTGGAACAACTGGAAATAGTAAACATCCTCCCTGACATCAAGTGTTTCAATTTAGTTTGTTCGTGCCATGCAGGAGGACAACCTTTTACTGCCATATGCCAATACAATATGTTATTCTGTCACTTACAATGATGTCCTTAACCTTTTACCATAAACCTTACAGAGATACAGGTGCACTTAGATTAAGGAAGTAAACATAAAACTGAAATCTCACTGTAGATTCAAGTTTTACATGGGAAATTCATTTTATGCTACAGTAAGCTAACATGAAGCAAGCAACAGGATAATCAGTGTGTATGATAAGAAGGGCACCTGTCATAAGCAAGCAAATCGGGTGATGGTGGAGCAGTGAAGGCAGATGTAACACTAGCCTTTCAGATAACAACAGTTGCTAGTTAGCAAGTGAAGTAAACTGACTTTGGCTTGGTTTTAAGGGTGGTGTTAGCCGAAAATGGGTCACCAGGTTTTTGGTTGACAATGTCAAGCAAGGTGGAAATCAAGGTCCTACCTATAGCAACTGCATGATGGGATAGATTTAAACAGCTAGCCTGCACAGGTGAAAAAAGCTGGGTATTGAATATTATACAATTAAAACAGGAGTAAGAGACTTGAGAGTCAATTCCCAAGTGATCCTGCTTTGCCTTCTAAGAACAGAATGTGAATGTGTGGCTTCTGATGATCAGAGGTTCCAAGTTGTACATGCTCTAATGATAGAATTTATTACTACTGTTTTTCATGGAAGCAATAACTGATAAACCACATGGAAAACAACACAAAAAGAATACAAGGTAATATATGTGAGATGTAAAGATGTCCACAAATGAGTTAACAAACAGTACTACACATATGAATCTGTGCTAAGAAAGTAAAGCATTTAAAGAACAATGTCAATTTACACTAAATTATTGTCCTGAGTTCCTGAGTTCAGTAATAACTGATAAACCACATGGAAAACAACACAAAAAGAATACAAGGTAATATATGTGAGATGTAAAGATGTCCACAAATGAGTTAACAAACAGTACTACACATATGAATCTGTGCTAAGAAAGTAAAGCATTTAAAGAACAATGTCAATTTACACTAAATTATTGTCCTGAGTTCTTAATGAGTAAACATAGTATGATATGTCTTAAATCCCAGATGAAATATTTCATTTTCTCCTCTAACATTTTATTTTTTTTATTAAAAACAGATATATAACCTCAAGTTTTTGATGTTTCTTGTTTAAATCTGTCAATCTCCTTAATAGTTACTCCTTCCTATGATTGCTCTTATGATATTTACATAAATATTATTTAGTTCAATGTTTATGCCAATGAATATTTTAATGTTCATTTAATTTACTTTAATTTTCGTTTCCTCTATCCTTCTTCATTTTAATAATTGAGATGTTATTGATTAATGCAAGGCACCTCAAACCAGTTGAATATTTAACCAACTAGTACATTTCTAGCTAATGATTACAAATAGAAATGATATTAATTTTCCTGTCTCCGCAAGGAAAATGTGCAGCCTATAAAAATACAGAAATGTATCATTATATTTATGCTGCTGACATATATACTATCTTAATTTATTTCTTTATGTCTAGTTGGAGTCTCAAGTGATATTTGGGTGATCCACTGTCACAAAGTTTTTGAAAATGCCACAATTGACAACCTCCAGAAATAAAAGTGTGTACATTGTCATCATGTACCTGATCCTGTGTAGGATGTCACTCTCACCACTGCCCAGAGATAAGACTCTTGATCTGTTGCCAGTTCCACTGCCCCATGACTTGTTATGCCCATGGCATCTTCACTGCCCAGAGATGAGACTCTTGATCTGTTGCCAGTTCCACTGCCCAGAGATAAGACTCTTGATCTGTTGCCAGTTCCACTGCCTCATGACTTGTTACCGCCCATGGTGTCTTCACTGCCCCAGAGATGAGACTCTTGATCTGTTGCCAGTTTCCACCTGCCCAGAGATAAGACTCTTGATCTGTTGCCAGTTCCACTGCCTCATGACTTGTTATGCCCATGGCATCTTCACTGCCCAGAGATGAGACTCTTGATCTGTTGCCAGTTCCACTGCCCCATGACTTGTTATGCCCATGGCATCTTCACTGCCCAGAGATGAGACTCTTGATCTGTTGCCAGTTCCACTGCCCAGAGATGAGACTCTTGATCTGTTGCCAGTTCCACTGCCCAGAGATAAGACTCTTGATCTGTTGCCAGTTCCACTGCCCCATGACTTGTTATGCCCATGGCATCTTCACTGCCCAGAGATAAGACTCTTGATCTGTTGCCAGTTCCACTGCCCAGAGATAAGACTCTTGATCTGTTGCCAGTTCCACTGCCCATGACTTGTTATGCCCATGGATCTTCACTGCCCAGAGATGAGGACTCTTGATCTGTTGCCAGTTCCACTGCCCAGAGATAAGGACTCTTGATCTGTTGCCAGTTTCCACTGCCTCATGACTTGTTACGCCCATGGTGTCTTCACTGTCCAGAGATAAGACTCTTGATCTTTTGCCATTTCCCTGCCCAGAGATAAGACTCTTGATCTGTTGCCAGTTCCACTGCCTCATGACTTGTTATGCCCATGGTGTTTCACTGCCCAAGATGAGACTCTTGATCTGTTCCCATTTCCCCACTGCCCAGAGAAAAGACTCTTGATCTGTTGCCAGTTCCACTGCCTATGACTTGTTATGCCCATGGTGTTTTCACTGCCCAGAGATGAGACTCTTGATCTGTTGCCAGTTCCACTGCCCAGAGATAAGACTCTTGATCTGTTGCCAGTTCCACTGCCTCATGACTTGTTACGCCCATGGTGTCTTCACTGTCCAGAGATAAGACTCTTGATCTGTTGCCAGTTCCACTGCCCAGAGATAAGACTCTTGATCTGTTGCCAGTTCCACTGCCTCATGACTTGTTATGCCCATGGTGTTTTCACTGCCCAGAGATAAGACTCTTGATCTGTTGCCAGTTCCACTGCCCAGAGATAAGACTCTTGATCTGTTGCCAGTTCCACTGCCCAGAGATAAGACTCTTGATCTGTTGCCAGTTCCACTGCCTCATGACTTGTTATGCCCATGGTGTCTTCACTGCCCCGTGTCTACATGGGTTAGTTGACCGCTGCCTCTTCTTCCATGAACAATATCTTCCATTATTGTTCTCTCCAAGCCACTGTCAGGTTTAATATGGCCAAAATATTTCAGTTTCCAAGATCTTGTGCTTAAGAGCCAATTTTCTTTTTGCATTCAAATCTGGTAAAATGTCAGTTTTTGCTTCTTTTTGTCCACAATATTCTTAAAAATTTTCTGAAACTTTTTTTTTGGGTGCTCACTCACTTTGAACTCAAGCACAGCCCATACATACTATTTATTGTAGTGATAGACTGAATTTGCGTGTCGATTAGCTTTCCCTATTAACAGTGTCCCTTGCCATCAGGCAAACCCACTCCGACATCAGAGGTACTTGTAATTTATGTCTCCAAGTCAAGGTCGACAGGTCAAAATTTTAGTACAGCTGTCCAGTGTAGGGGTTGAACCACTTAACCCGGCATCAGCACAATGAATGTTTAAGAAACATGCGTTCTTATCCATTTGGCCATGCGGACCTGCTTCTGAAATATTTAAATTCCAAAACCTAAATTGTGAACTGTAGTGATTGTGAGCCGGTCTCCCTGGCCTGGGAAATTAGGACTTCTCTGTAATCCTGTAT
>JACEFZ010006553.1:0-15479 GCA_014155875.1 Cepaea nemoralis | reverse complement strand
GCCTCCCCTAAAGGAGGAATGTCACCAGTAACATTTTTAAGTACTAGAGTCCCCAAGGAGGTGTCATACAGTACAGTTTCAAGACAAGCGCCTCAAGGAGAGGTCATCACGTAACATGTTTCAAGTACTAGAGCCGCCTCAAGGAGGAAGTGTCTCACAGAAACATGTTTCAAGTACTAGAGCCGCCTCAAGGAGGAAGTGTCATCACAGTAACATGTTTCAAGTACTAGAGTCGCCTCAAGGAGGAAGTGTCATCACAGTAACATGTTTCAAGTACTAGAGCCGCCTCAAGGAGGAAGTGTCATCACAGTAACATGTTTCAAGTACTAGAGCCGCCTCAAGGAGGAAGTCATCACAGTACATGCAATACTAACGCCTAGAGGAGTGTCACACAGAAATGTTTCAAGTACTAGAGCCGCCTCAAGGAGAAGTGTCATCACAGTAACATGTTTCAAGTACTAGAGCGCCTCAAGGAGGAAGTGTCATCACAGTAACTGTTTCAAGTACTAGAGCGCCTCAAGGAGGAAGTGCTCACAGAACAGTTTCAAGTACAAGTTCCAAGAGAAGCGCCTCAAGGGGAATGTCTCAAGTCTAGAGTTTCAAGTAAAGAGCCTCACAGAACATGTTCATACTAAAGTTTCTAAGGGAACTAGATCCCTAAGGAGAAGGTACACAGTAACAATGTTCAAGTACAGACCCTCAAGGAGGAAGTGTATCACTCAAGTAAGTTCAACGCGTTCAAGAGGAGAGTCATCAAGAAATGTTTAAATTAAGCCGCCTCAAGGAGTAAGTGTCATCAAGTAATGTTTCACAGAGCCCTTCAAGAAGAGTGTCATCACAGTAACTGTTTCAAGTAAAGTCAAGTACAGGTCCCTCAAGGAGGAAGTGTCATCACAGTAACATGTTTCAAGTACTAGAGCCGCCTCAAGGAGGAAGTGTCATCACAGTAACATGTTTCAAGTACTAGAGCGCCTCAAGGAGGAAGTGTCATCACAGTAAATGTTTAAGTACTAGAGCGCCTCAAGGAGAAGTGTCATCACAGTAACATGTTTCAAGTACTAGAGCGCCTCAAGGAGGAAGTGTCATCACAGTAAATGTTTCAAGTACTAGAGTCGCCTCAAGGAGGAAGTGTCATCACAGTAACATTTTCAAGTACTAGAGTCGCCTCAAGGAGGAAGTGTCATCACAGTAACTGTTTCAAGTACTAGAGTCGCCTCAAGGAGGAAGTGTCAGCACAGTACATGTTTCAAGTACTAGAGCCTCAGGGGAAGGTAGAATGTTCAAGTACAATGTTTCAAGAGAAAGGTCGCCAGAAAGTTCATCGACCCCAAAGTAACTGTTTCAAACTAGACCCCTCAAGGAGGAAGTCAGCATAAGTGAAGTACTAGAGTCGCCAGAAGGAAGTGTAGCACATAATGTTAAGTACTAGAGTCCCTCAAGGAGAATGTCACCACAGTAAAGTTTCAAACTAGAGCGCCTCAAGGAGAATGTCCACAGAAAGTTTCAAGTACTAGACGCCTCAAGAGAGAGTGCATCAAGTAAATTTTCAAGTACTAGATCGCCTAAGAGGAAGTGTCATCAAGAATTTCACAGTAACATGTTTCAAGTACTAGAGTCGCCTCAAGGAGGAAGTGTCATCACAGTAACATGTTTCAAGTACTAGAGTCGCCTCAAGGAGAAGTGTCATCACAGTAACATGTTTCAAGTACTAGAGTCGCCTCAAGGAGGAAGTGTCATCACAGTAACATGTTTCAAGTACTAGAGTCGCCTCAAGGAGGAAGTGTCATCACAGTAACATGTTTCAAGTACTAGAGTCGCCTCAAGGAGGAAGTGTCATCACAGTAACATGTTTCAAGTACTAGAGTCGCCTCAAGGAGGAAGTGTCATCACAGTAACATGTTTCAAGTACTAGAGTCGCCTCAAGGAGGAAGTGTCATCACAGTAACATGTTTCAAGTACTAGAGTCGCCTCAAGGAGGAAGTGTCATCACAGTAACATGTTTCAAGTACTAGAGTCGCCTCAAGGAGGAAGTGTCACACAGTAACATGTTTCAAGTACAAACGCCTCAAGGAGGAAGTGTCATCACAGTAACATGTTTCAAGTACTAGAGTCGCCTCAAGGAGGAAGTGTCACACAGTAACATGTTTCAAGTACTAGAGTCGCCTCAAGGAGGAAGTGTCATCACAGTAACATGTTTCAAGTACTAGAGTCGCCTCAAGGAGGAAGTGTCATCACAGTAACATGTTTAGTACTAGAGCGCCTCAAGGAGGAAGTGTCATCACAGTAACATGTTTCAAGTACTAGAGTCGCCTCAAGGAGGAAGTGTCATCACAGTAACATGTTTCAAGTACTAGAGTCGCCTCAAGGAGGAAGTGTCATCACAGTAACATGTTTCAAGTACTAGAGTCGCCTCAAGGAGGAAGTGTCACACAGTAACATGTTTCAAGTACTAGAGTCGCCTCAAGGAGGAAGTGTCATCACAGTAACATGTTTCAAGTACTAGAGTCGCCTCAAGGAGGAAGTGTCATCACAGTAACATTTTCAAGTACTAGAGTCGCCTCAAGGAGGAAGTGTCATCACAGTAAATGTTTCAAGTACTAGAGCGCCTCAAGGAGGAAGTGTCATCACAGTAACATGTTTCAAGTACTAGGGGCCCTCAAGGAGGAGGTCATCACAGTAACATGTTTCAAGTACTAGAGCGCCTCAAGGAGGAAGTGTCATCACAGTAACATGTTTCAAGTACTAGAGTCGCCTCAAGGAGGAAGTGTCAGCACAGTAACATGTTTCAAGTACTAGAGCGCCTCAAGGAGGAAGTGTCATCACAGTAACATGTTTCAAGTACTAGAGTCCCTCAAGGAGGAAGTGTCATCACAGTAACATGTTTCAAGTACTAGAGCCGCCTCAAGGAGGAAGTGTCATCACAGTAACATGTTTCAAGTACTAGAGCCGCCTCAAGGAGGAAGTGTCATCACAGTAACATGTTTCAAGTACTAGAGCCGCCTCAAGGAGGAAGTGTCATCACAGTAACATGTTTCAAGTACTAGAGTCGCCTCAAGGAGGAAGTGTCATCACAGTAACATGTTTCAAGTACTAAGCGCCTCAAGGAGGAAGTGTCATCACAGTAACATGTTTCAAGTACTAGAGCCGCCTCAAGGAGGAAGTGTCACACAGTAACATGTTTCAAGTACTAGAGTCGCCTCAAGGAGGAAGTGTCATCACAGTAACATGTTTCAAGTACTAGAGTCGCCTCAAGGAGGAAGTGTCATCACAGTAACATGTTTCAAGTACTAGAGTCGCCTCAAGGAGGAAGTGTCATCACAGTAACATGTTTCAAGTACTAGAGTCGCCTCAAGGAGGAAGTGTCACACAGTAACATGTTTCAAGTACTAGAGTCGCCTCAAGGAGGAAGTGTCACACAGTAACATGTTTCAAGTACTAGAGTCGCCTCAAGGAGGAAGTGTCATCACAGTAACATGTTTCAAGTACTAGAGCCGCCTCAAGGAGGAAGTGTCATCACAGTAACATGTTTCAAGTACTAGAGTCGCCTCAAGGAGGAAGTGTCATCACAGTAACATGTTTCAAGTACTAGAGTCGCCTCAAGGAGGAAGTGTCATCACAGTAACATGTTTCAAGTACTAGAGTCGCCTCAAGGAGGAAGTGTCATCACAGTAACATGTTTCAAGTACTAGAGTCGCCTCAAGGAGGAAGTGTCATCACAGTAACATGTTTCAAGTACTAGAGTCGCCTCAAGGAGGAAGTGTCATCACAGTAACATGTTTCAAGTACTAGAGTCGCCTCAAGGAGGAAGTGTCATCACAGTAACATGTTTCAAGTACTAGAGCCGCCTCAAGGAGGAAGTGTCATCACAGTAACATGTTTCAAGTACCAGAGTCGCCTCAAGGAGGAAGTGTCATCACAGTAACATGTTTCAAGTACTAGAGCCGCCTCAAGGAGGAAGTGTCATCACAGTAACATGTTTCAAGTACTAGAGTCGCCTCAAGGAGGAAGTGTCATCACAGTAACATGTTTCAAGTACTAGAGCCGCCTCAAGGAGGAAGTGTCATCACAGTAACATGTTTCAAGTACTAGAGCCGCCTCAAGGAGGAAGTGTCATCACAGTAACATGTTTCAAGTACTAGAGTCGCCTCAAGGAGGAAGTGTCAGCACAGTAACATGTTTCAAGTACTAGAGTCGCCTCAAGGAGGAAGTGTCATCACAGTAACATGTTTCAAGTACTAGAGTCGCCTCAAGGAGGAAGTGTCATCACAGTAACATGTTTCAAGTACTAGAGCCGCCTCAAGGAGGAAGTGTCATCACAGTAACATGTTTCAAGTACTAGAGTCGCCTCAAGGAGGAAGTGTCATCACAGTAACATGTTTCAAGTACTAGAGTCGCCTCAAGGAGGAAGTGTCATCACAGTAACATGTTTCAAGTACTAGAGTCGCCTCAAGGAGGAAGTGTCATCACAGTAACATGTTTCAAGTACTAGAGCCGCCTCAAGGAGGAAGTGTCATCACAGTAACATGTTTCAAGTACTAGAGTCGCCTCAAGGAGGAAGTGTCATCACAGTAACATGTTTCAAGTACTAGAGTCGCCTCAAGGAGGAAGTGTCATCACAGTAACATGTTTCAAGTACTAGAGTCGCCTCAAGGAGGAAGTGTCATCACAGTAACATGTTTCAAGTACTAGAGCCGCCTCAAGGAGGAAGTGTCATCACAGTAACATGTTTCAAGTACTAGAGTCGCCTCAAGGAGGAAGTGTCATCACAGTAACATGTTTCAAGTACTAGAGTCGCCTCAAGGAGGAAGTGTCATCACAGTAACATGTTTCAAGTACTAGAGTCGCCTCAAGGAGGAAGTGTCATCACAGTAACATGTTTCAAGTACTAGAGTCGCCTCAAGGAGGAAGTGTCATCACAGTAACATGTTTCAAGTACTAGAGTCGCCTCAGGAGGAAGTGTCATCACAGTAACATGTTTCAAGTACTAGAGTCGCCTCAAGGAGGAAGTGTCAGCACAGTAACATGTTTCAAGTACTAGAGCCGCCTCAAGGAGGAAGTGTCATCACAGTAACATGTTTCAAGTACTAGAGCCGCCTCAAGGAGGAAGTGTCATCACAGTAACATGTTTCAAGTACCAGAGTCGCCTCAAGGAGGAAGTGTCATCACAGTAACATGTTTCAAGTACTAGAGCCGCCTCAAGGAGGAAGTGTCATCACAGTAACATGTTTCAAGTACTAGAGTCGCCTCAAGGAGGAAGTGTCATCACAGTAACATGTTTCAAGTACTAGAGTCGCCTCAAGGAGGAAGTGTCAGCACAGTAACATGTTTCAAGTACTAGAGTCGCCTCAAGGAGGAAGTGTCAGCACAGTAACATGTTTCAAGTACTAGAGTCGCCTCAAGGAGGAAGTGTCATCACAGTAACATGTTTCAAGTACTAGAGTCGCCTCAAGGAGGAAGTGTCAGCACAGTAACATGTTTCAAGTACTAGAGTCGCCTCAAGGAGGAAGTGTCATCACAGTAACATGTTTCAAGTACTAGAGCCGCCTCAAGGAGGAAGTGTCATCACAGTAACATGTTTCAAGTACTAGAGCCGCCTCAAGGAGGAAGTGTCAGCACAGTAACATGTTTCAAGTACTAGAGTCGCCTCAAGGGGGAAAGTGTCATCACAGTAACATGTTTCAAGTACTAGAGTCGCCTCAAGGAGGAAGTGTCATCACAGTAACATGTTTCAAGTACTAGAGTCGCCTCAAGGAGGAAGTGTCATCACAGTAACATGTTTCAAGTACTAGAGCCGCCTCAAGGAGGAAGTGTCATCACAGTAACATGTTTCAAGTACTAGAGCGCCTCAAGGAGGAAGTGTCATCACAGTAACATGTTTCAAGTACTAGAGTCGCCTCAAGGAGGAAGTGTCATCACAGTAACATGTTTCAAGTACTAGAGCCGCCTCAAGGAGGAAGTGTCATCACAGTAACATGTTTCAAGTACTAGAGTCGCCTCAAGGAGGAAGTGTCATCACAGTAACATGTTTCAAGTACTAGAGTCGCCTCAAGGAGGAAGTGTCAGCACAGTAACATGTTTCAAGTACTAGAGTCGCCTCAAGGAGGAAGTGTCAGCACAGTAACATGTTTCAAGTACTAGAGTCGCCTCAAGGAGGAAGTGTCATCACAGTAACATGTTTCAAGTACTAGAGTCGCCTCAAGGAGGAAGTGTCAGCACAGTAACATGTTTCAAGTACTAGAGTCGCCTCAAGGAGGAAGTGTCATCACAGTAACATGTTTCAAGTACTAGAGTCGCCTCAAGGAGGAAGTGTCACACAGTAACATGTTTCAAGTACTAGAGTCGCCTCAAGGAGGAAGTGTCATCACAGTAACATGTTTTCAAGTACTAGAGCCGCCTCAAGGAGGAAGTGTCATCACAGTAACATGTTTCAAGTACTAGAGTCGCCTCAAGGAGGAAGTGTCATCACAGTAACATGTTTTCAAGTACTAGAGTCCGCCTCAAGGAGGAAGTGTCATCACAGTAACATGTTTCAAGTACTAGAGTCGCCTCAAGGAGGAAGTGTCAGCACAGTAACATGTTTCAAGTACTAGAGTCGCCTCAAGGAGGAAGTGTCATCACAGTAACATGTTTCAAGTACTAGAGTCGCCTCAAGGAGGAAGTGTCAGCACAGTAACATGTTTCAAGTACTAGAGCCGCCTCAAGGAGGAAGTGTCATCACAGTAACATGTTTCAAGTACTAGAGTCGCCTCAAGGAGGAAGTGTCATCACAGTAACATGTTTCAAGTACTAGAGCGCCTCAAGGAGAAGTGTCAGCACAGTAACATGTTTCAAGTACTAGAGTCGCCTCAAGGAGGAAGTGTCATCACAGTAACATGTTTCAAGTACTAGAGTCGCCTCAAGGAGGAAGTGTCATCACAGTAACATGTTTCAAGTACTAGAGCCGCCTCAAGGAGGAAGTGTCAGCACAGTAACATGTTTCAAGTACTAGAGTCGCTCAAGGAGGAAAGTGTCATCACAGTACATGTTTCAAGTACTAGAGTCGCCTCAAGGAGGAAGTGTCAGCACAGTAACATGTTTCAAGTACTAGAGTCGCCTCAAGGAGGGAAGTGGTCATCACAGGTAACATGTTTCAAGTACTAGAGCGCCTCAAGGAGGAAGTGTCAGCACAGTAACATGTTTCAAGTACTAGAGCCGCCTTCAAGGAGGAAGTGTCATCACAGTAAACATGTTTCAAGTACTAGAGCGCCTCAAGGAGGAGGAAGTGTCATCACAGTAACATGTTTCAAGTACTAGAGTCGCCTCTAAGGAGGAAGTGTCATCACAGTAACAATGTTTCAAGTACTAGAGCCGCCTCAAGGAGGAAGTGTCAGTCACAGTAACTGTTCAAGTAACTAGAGTCGCTCAAGGAGGAAGTGTCATCACAGTAACATGTTTCAAGTCCTAGAGTCGCCTCAAGGAGGAAGTGTCATCACAGTAACATGTTTCAAGTACTAGAAGCCGCCTCAAGGAGGAAGTGTCATCACAGTAACATGTTTCAAGTACTAGAGCCGCCTCAAGGGAGGAAGTGTCATCACAGTAACATGTTTCAAGTACTAGAGTCGCCTCAAGGAGGAAGTGTCAGCACAGTAACATGTTTCAAGTACTAGAGTCGCCTCAAGGAGGAAGTGTCATCACAGTAACATGTTTCAAGTACTAGAGCCGCCTCAAGGAGGAAGTGTCATCACAGTAACATGTTTCAAGTACTAGAGCCTCCTCAAGGGAGGAAGTGTCATCACAGTAACATGTTTCAAGTACTAGAAGTCCGCCTCAAGGAGGGAAGTGTCATCACAGTACATGTTTCAAGTACTAGAGTCCGCCTCAAGGAGGAAGTGTCATCACAGTAACATGTTTCAAGTACTAGAGTCCGCCTCAAGGAGGAAGTGTCCATCACAGTAAACATGTTTCAAGTACTAGAGTCGCCTCAAGGAGGAAGTGTCATCACAGTAACATGTTTCAAGTACTAGAGTCGCCTCAAGGAGGAAGTGTCATCACAGTAACATGTTTCAAGTACTAGAGTCGCCTCAAGGAGGAAGTGTCATCACAGTAACATGTTTCAAGTACTAGAGTCCGCCTCAAGGAGGAAGTGTCCATCACAGTAACATGTTTCAAGTACTAGAGCCGCCTCAAGGAGGAAGTGTCATCACAGTAACATGTTTCAAGTACTAGAGTCCGCCTCAAGGAGGAAGGGTCACACAGTAACATGTTTCAAGTACTAGAGCCGCCTCAAGGAGGAAGTGTCACACAGTAACATGTTTCAAGTACTAGAGTCGCCTCAAGGAGGAAGTGTCATCACAGTAACATGTTTCAAGTACTAGAGTCGCCTCAAGGAGGAAGTGTCACACAGTAACATGTTTCAAGTACTAGAGCGCCTCAAGGAGGAAGTGTCATCACAGTAACATGTTCAAGTACTAGAGCCGCCTCAAGGAGGAAGTGTCATCACAGTAACATGTTCAAGTACTAGAGTGCCTAAAGGGAGAAGTGTCATCACAGTAACATGTTTCAAGTACTAGAGCCGCCTCAAGGAGGAAGTGTCATCACAGTAACATGTTTCAAGTACTAGAGCCCCAAGGAGGAAGTGTCATCCAAACATGTTTCAAGTACTAGAGTCGCCTCAAGGAGGAAGTTTCACAGTAACATGTTTCAAGTACTAGAGTCCTCAAGGAAAGTGCACAGTAACATGTTTCAAGTACTAGAGCCGCCTCAAGGAGGGGATCACAGTAACTTTCAAGTACTAGAGTCGCCTCAAGGAGGGGAATCACAGTAACATGTTTCAAGTACTAGAGTCGCCTAAGGGATTTAACAGTAACATGTTTCAAGTACTAGAGTCCAAGGAGAAGTGTCATCACAGTAACATGTTTCAAGTACTGGGTCGCCTAAGGGAAGTGTCAGCACAGTAACATGTTTCAAGTACTAGAGCCGCCTCAAGGGAAGTCCCAGTAACATGTTTCAAGTACTAGACCCTCAAGGAGAAAGGTCCCATAAATGTTAAGTACTAGAGCGCCTCGGAAGTCAGACGAATGTTTCAAGTACTAGACGCCTCAAGGAGGATGCTCACAAAACATGTTTCAAGTACTAGAGTCGCCTCAAGGAGGAAGTGTCACACAGTAACATGTTTCAATACTAGAGTCGCCTCAAGGAGGAAGTGTCCCAGTAACATGTTTCAATACTAGAGCCGCCTCAAGGAGGAAGTGTCAGCACAGTAACATGTTTCAATACTAGAGTCGCCTCAAGGGAAGTGTCACACAGTAACATGTTTCAATACTGGGGCCCCAAGGAGGAAGTGTCATCACAGTAACATGTTTCAAGTACTAGAGTCCTCAAGGAGGAAGTGTCATCACAGTAACATGTTTCAAGTACTAGATGCCAAGGAGGAAGTGTCATCACAGTACATGTTTCAAGTACTAGGTCCCAAGGAGGAAGTGTCACACGTAACATGTTTCAAGTACTAGAGCGCCTCAAGGAGGAAGTGTCATCACAGTAACATGTTCCAAGTACAGAGCCGCCTCAAGGAGGGAAGTCTCACAGAAAATTTTAAGTACTAGAGCCGCCTCAAGGAGGAAGGTCATCACAGTAACATGTTTCAAGTACTAGAGTCGCCTCAAGGAGGAAGTGTCAGCACAGTAACATGTTTCAAGTACTAGAGCGCCTCAAGGAGGAAGTGCATCACAGTAACATGTTCTAAGTACTGAGTCCTCAAGGGAAGTGTCATCACAGTAACATGTTTCAAGTACTAGAGTCGCCTCAAGGAGGAAGTGTCAGCACAGTAACATGTTTCAAGTACTAGAGTCGCCTCAAGGAGGAAGTGTCACACAGTAACATGTTTCAAGTACTAGAGTCGCCTCAAGGAGGAAGTGTCAGCACAGTAACATGTTTCAAGTACTAGAGTCGCCTCAAGGAGAAGTGTCATCACAGTAACATGTTTCAAGTACTAGAGCGCCTCAAGGAGGAAGTGTCATCACAGTAACTTTTAATACTAGAGTCGCCTCAAGGAGGAAGTGTCATCACAGTAACATGTTAAGTACTAGAGTCGCCTCAAGGAGGAAGTGGCACAGTAACATGTTTCAAGTACTAGAGCGCCTCAAGGAGGAAGTGTCAGCACAGTAACATGTTTCAAGTACTAGAGTCGCCTCAAGGAGGAAGTGTCATCACAGTAACATGTTTCAAGTACTAGAGCCGCCTCAAGGAGGAAGTGTCATCACAGTAACATGTTTCAAGTACTAGAGCCGCCTCAAGGAGGAAGTGTCATCACAGTAACATGTTCCAAGTACTAGAGCCGCCTCAAGGAGGAAGTGTCATCACAGTAACATGTTCCAAGTACTAGAGCCGCCTCAAGGAGGAAGTGTCAGCACAGTAACATGTTTCAAGTACTAGAGCCGCCTCAAGGAGGAAGTGTCAGCACAGTAACATGTTTCAAGTACTAGAGCGCCTCAAGGAGGAAGTGTCAGCACAGTAACATGTTCAAGTACTAGAGTCGCCTCAAGGAGGAATGTCATCACAGTAACATGTTTCAAGTACTAGAGTCGCCTCAAGGAGGAAGTGTCATCACAGTAACATGTTCAAGTACTAGAGCCGCCTCAAGGAGGAAGTGTCATCACAGTAACATGTTTCAAGTACTAGAGTCGCCTCAAGGAGGAAGTGTCATCACAGTAACATTTTCAAGTACTAGAGCCGCCTCAAGGAGGAAGTGTCACACAGTAACATGTTTCAAGTACTAGAGCGCCTCAAGGAGGAAGTGTCATCACAGTAACATGTTTCAAGTACTAGAGCCGCCTCAAGGAGGAAGTGTCAGCACAGTAACATGTTTCAAGTACTAGAGTGCCTCAAGGAGGAAGTGTCATCACAGTAACATGTTTCAAGTACTAGAGTCGCCTCAGGAGGAAGTGTCATCACAGTAACATGTTTCAAGTACTAGAGCCGCCTCAAGGAGGAAGTGTCATCACAGTAACATGTTTCAAGTACTAGAGTCGCCTCAAGGAGGAAGTGTCAGCACAGTAACATGTTTCAAGTACTAGAGTCGCCTCAAGGAGGAAGTGTCATCACAAAGTAACATGTTTCAAGTACTAGAGTCGCCTCAAGGAGGAAGTGTCAGCACAGTAACATGTTTCAAGTACTAGAGCGCCTCAAGGAGGAAGTGTCAGCACAGTAACATGTTTCAAGTACTAGAGTCCCTCAAGGAGGAAGTGTCAGCACAGTAACATGTTTCAAGTACTAGAGTCGCCTCAAGGAGGAAGTGTCATCACAGTAACATGTTTCAAGTACTAGAGTCGCCTCAAGGAGGAAGTGTCAGCACAGTAACATGTTTCAAGTACTAGAGCGCCTCAAGGAGGAAGTGTCAGCACAGTAACATGTTTCAAGTACTAGAGTCGCCTCAAGGAGGAAGTGTCATCACAGTAACATGTTTCAAGTACTAGAGCCGCCTCAAGGAGGAAGTGTCATCACAGTAACATGTTTCAAGTACTAGAGCCGCCTCAAGGGGAAGAAAGGAAGTGTCATCACAGTAACATGTTTCAAGTACTAGAGTCGCCTCAAGGAGGAAGTGTCACACAGTAACATGTTTCAAGTACTAGAGTCGCCTCAAGGAGGAAGTGTCATCACAGTCGTTTCAAGTAAAGGTCCCCAAGGAAATGTCACACAGTAAATGTTTCAAGTACTAGGTCGCACAGAAGAGTTCAGCACAGTAACATGTTTCAAGTACTAGAGTCGCCTCAAGGAAGAAGTGTCACACAGTAACATGTTCAAGAAAGTCGCCTCAAGGGAAATGTTCAAATAATGTTTCAAGTACTAGAGTCGCCTCAAGGAGGAAGTTTCAAGACAGATTTTCAAGTACTAGAGTCAGCCTCAAGGAGGAAGTGTTCAAGTACAGTCCCTACGGGAGCCCACAGGAATGTCATCACAGTACATGTTTCAAGTAATGCTCCCTCAAGGAGAAGGTCACACAGTAACATGTTTCAAGTACTAGAGTCGCCTCAAGGAGGAAGGTCTCACAGTAACATGTTCAAGTACTAGAGTCGCCTCAAGGAGGAGTGTCATCACAGTACATGTTTCAAGTACTAGAGTCGCCTCAAGAGGAAATCAAGTAACATTTCAAGTACTAGAGCCGCTCAAGGAAAGTGCTCACAGAACATGTTCAAGTACTAGACGCCTCAAGGAGGAAGTGTCATCACAGTAACATGTTTCAAGTACTAGAGCCGCCTCAAGGAGGTTCAAGTTAACAGCTCAAGTAAGGTCAATCCAGAAGGGGAGTTCACAGAACATGTTTCAAGTACTAAGTCGCCTCAAGGAGAAGTGTCACAGTAACATGTTTCAAGTACTAGAGTCGCCTCAAGGAGGAAGTGTAAAACTAACATGTTTCAAGTACTAGAGTCGCTCAAGGAGGAATGTCATCACAGTAACATGTTTCAAGTACTAGAGTCGCCTCAAGGAGGAAGTGTCTCACAGTAACATGTTTCAAGTACTAGAGTCGCCTCAAGGAGGAAGTGTCACACAGACAGTTAAGTACTAGAGTCGCCTCAAGGAGGAAGTGAGCACAGTAACATGTTTCAAGTACTAGAGTGCCTCAAGGAGGAAGTGTCACACAGTAACATGTTCAGACTAAGTCCTCAAGGAGGAAGTTCACACAGTAACATGTTTCAAGTACTAGAGCGCCTCAAGGAGGAAGTGTCATCACAGTAACATGTTTCAAGTACTAGAGCGCCTCAAGGAGGAGAGTGCATCAAGAAAGTTCAACTAGAGCGCTCAAGGAGGAAGTGTCATCACAGTAACATGTTTCAAACTAGAGCCTCAAGGAGAAGTGTCACACAGTACATGTTTCAAGTACTAGAGCGCCTCAAGTAGGAAGTGTCATCAGGAGGAAGTGTCATCACAGTACATGTTCCATAAAGGAGGAAGTCAAGGAGAACATGTTTCAGTACAGTTTCAAGTACTAGAGCGCCTAAGGAGGAATTCACACAGTAACATGTTTCAAGTAAGCGCCTCAAGGGAAGTATAGAAATTTAAGCAACCCCTAGGAGGAAGTGATCACAGTAACAGTTTCAAGTAAGAGTCGCCTAGGAGGAATTTAGCACAGTAACAGTTTCAGTACTAGAGTCGCCTCAAGGAGGAATTTATCAAAAACAGTAAATGTTTAAGTACTAGAGTCGCCTCAAGGAGGAAGTGTCAGCACAGTAACATGTTTCAAGTACTAGAGTCGCCTCAAGGAGGAAGTGTCATCACAAACATGTTTCAAGTACTTCAAGGAGGAAGGTCACAGTAACATGTTTCAAGTACTAGAGCCGCCTCAAGGAGGAAGGCTCACAGTAACATGTTTCAAGACTAGAGCGCCTCAAGGAGGAAGTGTCAGCAAGTAACATTTTTCAAGTTAGAGTCCTCAAGGAGGAAGTGTCACAGTAACATGTTTCAAGTTATAGAGTCGCCTCAAGGAGGAAGTGCACAAACTGTTTCAAGACTAGAGCCGCCTCAAGGAGGAAGTGTCACCACATAACATGTTTCAAGTACTAGAGCGCCCAAGGAGGAAGTGTCATCACATAACAACTTTTCAAGACTAGAGTGCCCAAGGAGGAAGTGTCATCACAGTAACATGTTTCAAGTACTAGAGCCGCCTCAAGGAGGAAGTGTCATCACAGTAACATGTTTCAAGTACTAGGCGCCTCAAGGAGGAAGTGTATCACAGTAACATGTTTAAGTACTAGAGTCGCCTCAAGGAGGAAGTGTCATCACAGTAACATGTTTCAAGTACTAGAGCGCCTCAAGGAGGAAGTGTCATCACAGTAACATGTTTCAAGTACTAGAGTCGCCTCAAGGAGGAAGTGTCATCACAGTAACATGTTTCAAGTACTAGAGCCGCCTCAAGGAGGAAGTGTCATCACAGTAACATGTTTCAAGTACTAGAGTCGCCTCAAGGAGGAAGTGTCATCACAGTAACATGTTTCAAGTACTAGAGTCGCCTCAAGGAGGAAGTGTCATCACAGTAACATGTTTCAAGTACTAGAGTCGCCTCAAGGAGGAAGTGTCAGCACAGTAACATGTTTCAAGTACTAGAGTCGCCTCAAGGAGGAAGTGTCAGCACAGTAACATGTTTCAAGTACTAGAGCCGCCTCAAGGAGGAAGTGTCAGCACAGTAACATGTTTCAAGTACTAGAGTCGCCTCAAGGAGGAAGTGTCAGCACAGTAACATGTTTCAAGTACTAGAGCCGCCTCAAGGAGGAAGTGTCAGCACAGTAACATGTTTCAAGTACTAGAGTCGCCTCAAGGAAAGTGTCAGCACAGTAACATGTTTCAAGTACAGAGTCGCCTCAAGGAGGAAGTGTCAGCACAGTAACATGTTTCAAGTACTAGAGTCGCCTCAAGGAGGAAGTGTCATCACAGTAACATGTTTCAAGTACTAGAGCCGCCTCAAGGAGGAAGTGTCATCACAGTAACATGTAAAACGCAACCAGAGGAATTTGAAATCAAATTATAATATTAGTATAATAAAATAGTATTACTAGGATCTACTAGGTAAAGGCACTCAGCGGGGGGATGTGGCTGAACGTCTCTAAGTAAAAATCCCCAGATATGGGGGCCGACCTACTCACCCCCTGCTCTTGGGGGTTTAATCTGAACCCCGGTCTGCACCTAAATAGTTCCAGACGTACTGGTTATCCTTTCCTCTGGAGTAAACAAGGCAAGGCCGAGAGAGGGAACATGCTGCATGGGTAACACATGTTTTCTCTCGCCTAGTGTTCTCTCAGTGTTTTCCCGTCCGTGGGAAATCATTTTTTTTCTGGCTCCTAGGGCCACACATAGAAAAATGTCGCTTTTCGGCCCTTTCGCTAAGATCAAAATGTAATATTCTGCGCTTGATCTTGCCAGGGCCAGGCATGTCACCCGACACGCGGGGACATAATGGGCGTTCTGGCCCCTCTGGGAACCCTGAGCCCCATAAAAAAAAAAACAATAATAATAAAAGATAAAGGCAGAAGTTGGTAGAAATCAAAACGAGAATATGATAGCCAAAAATGCTTTCAACAATGCAATCAGTATTAACATCTAGAGAGATTAACAGCGCATTAAAAGGAATTGTCAATGCTACGTATATTCAACGCTAATGTATGGCTCGGAAGCCTGGACATTGAAAAAAGCAACTAGAAAATCGCATAGAACCCTGGAGATGTGTATATACAACGAATATGTTGTATTCATGGAACAAAAACAATCAAATACAGAGATCCTAGAAAAACGTGGAAGAAGAAAGTTGATTGAAGAAATAAAGAGGAGGCAAATGAATATTTTGGCCACGTTAAAAGACTTTATACTCTTTACAAAAAAACATACGGAGGGCAAGTTGTGGCAAGCGAGCAAGAGTAGACAACAATCAAGTGGGAAGATAACATCAGAGATGGGAACCAGCCTGACAGAATGTACAGTCAAAAACGGTGGGAATAGACCCCCTTAAACCAATG
>JACEFZ010006552.1:425000-505813 GCA_014155875.1 Cepaea nemoralis | reverse complement strand
TGAAGTAAAGGTAACATTGATCATTATTTGGGAAGTGGGGGTGAATCTCCTGGACTGAGGTGTTTTGTGTCTTTTCAGTCCCAAGATACTGTGAGGTGTGTAAATGCGTCAAGCCAGACAGATGTCATCACTGCTCGGTGTGTTCAGCGTAAGTTTGGTTTTTAACTGTTTCATGTCGTAGTGTGACTGGACTTTGTGTGTATACAGAACACGCCTGCACAACATGTATCTTCTTCAGGTGCCTGATTTTAAGAAGCAAGTGGTGGCTGAGAGAAGTGGTGGCTGAGAGGTTGCTGTCTCTGTTTCAGACTCTGAAGGTGCCGTGTTGAATTTTAGCATAATGGCTAGGATTTTTTCCAAGACCCATTGGTATTTCATGATAACACATGCCACCTTATCATTTGGGTAGTGAGACTGGATACCTGCCTGGCCTTCTGGGATAAGAGGATAAGAGCAAAAACAAAAAAAAACAGAAGACCCAGTGTGCACATTTTGCATGTTCAAAATCCCATGGTAATTGGAAATTGCAAAGAGTAGGCTGTAAAATCACCGCCCTGTTACAATTGTTAGGAAGGAAAAAACTGCCGATGAGTAGATACAGCCTGTTATCTTGGATGGAGTCTGTCTAGAGGACGCCAGCCTCATAGAAATGCATATCAAAGTCAGACATGCTGACCTTTGAGGTGCATAACAAGGTGTGAAATATTTCCCTCAAAGGCGGGATGAAGGAGAAGAAGAATGAAACATTGAAAATCATGATTCTCCAATCCTCTTTCATCTCATATTTTAATGAAGTTGAAATATTTTTCCCAGCTATTTAAGCTTTGATATTTTTTGCCCAACTATTTAAGCCTTTTACACACATCATTCTCAGTCTGACTTTTCCTCTCTTGCTTGCTATTTCTCCACTTAAGGTTAGATTTTCTCTCTCTTATCATCCCATAAATTCATTTGTCTTGTCCTTATAGTTTTTATGAATGGTTATGCTTGCCACTGTCTATTCCTCAACATTTGTTTTCTTCTCTATGTGCAATATTCTCAACATTTCTTCAAAAAGTCTCACTTCCTCCATTTTCCTCATAATTTTTTTACTTATTGGCAAGCATTCACATCCAGAAAAACCGGCCATATATCATTTTAAATACCTAGGGGCAACTATAACATCAGATGGAAGATTCACAACAGAGATTAAGAACAGCAAAGGGCAAGCAAAAGCTGCATTTAGGAAACTGAAAGGTGTCTTACGCAATAAGTCGCTATCGTTGAATGCAAGAGTGCTGAAATGCAATATAGAACCTGTTTTGCTGCATGACAGTGGATCTTGGAATGTAAATGAACAACTTAGGAAGCTTTTGCTTTTGGTCATTTCACTCATTCACATACTAATTCAATGGACTTTTAGCATAGAAATGACATATTCTCAGACAGTAGTCTCAATGACATATAAAAATAAATAAATTTGGACCCAACTGCCCTGGGTCACCATGTAGCATTAGCCTCTTTTGCCTTCAGAGTGCTGATGTTTTACCTGCCATCATTCACACATTTTCCCACGGAAACACTCATGCAGATCCTTATAACCTCATGCAGATCCTTATAACCTCATGACACACATGAGAAACCTATCAAACCTTTCACAAGTCATCTCTGATTAACTGGTTCTGCATTAACCCTTTCATCATGCAGCTCTGCAGCTCTAGATGTATTGGTATTACCCTTCCTGTGAGGTAAACTGCATGGGCAACACATGGTCTCTAAATTCAGCCCAGGATTTGTGCTGTGGAGAGGTATAACTCCATTTTACAACTATTGTCTATGAAGACGGCAATGTGCCAGTCATCATGTACACAGCATCTTGCACTTCCATCGTCAGGAAGAAGCTACTACAGCTGATTCCAGTAGTTACTGGCTCACTCTATGGGTCTCTGCAACAGCTACAGAAGGTCTGTGCCTTCTTAAGAATAGCCTTGGGCTGCCAAGCATAGGGATCACCAACAAGGCTGGTCTCCATGGTGAAGCAGTCAAGTCATCTGCCTTGTGCTCTGAAGGTTGTGGGTTCAGTTTCAGACTACATCATTCATATCATGAGTGCATTCATTCCTGAGACCCTCAGGGTCATAGCAAGAACTACAGAGTTTGTGTTTTTGCCATCATGAGCATTCTGTTCTCTTGTTTCTTGTATTGAACTTCAGAATCAACTCCTGTTTTCTTTTTGATAACATGATAGTCAACTAGCTGTATGTTACCACTAATTTCTTTTGTTGTTGTATTATCTGTTTGAGTGCTTACAATTCATGACCTAGCTGTTGTTTCTAATTTAGATTACAAATATTTCTCTCTGTTGACTTTCTTTCTAAACTTGTGAGTATATTCTTTGCATTCACAGATGTGTCCTGAAGATGGATCATCATTGTCCATGGTGAGTCTAGCTATTTGTTGTTGCGTCATTCAGTAGAGATCAGACTGTCTACTTCACGATGTAGTGAACAGACTATTTCATGATGATGAGAATAGGGGACAGTGGAGTGATACAATCACACCAGTCTTTGAACTGGCTAAGCTAATGATGACGATGAGAATAGTGGACTGTGGAGTAATATAATCTAGTGACTTCAACACCAGTCTATGGGCTGACTAACCTGATGATGATGATGATGATGGGGGATAGGGGAGTGATATGATCAGATGGCTGTAATGTCAGTCTTTGAACTGACTAAACTAATGATGATGATGATACTGAGCAACAATGGACTGATATCAGATGGCTGCAACAAGATCTTTGAACTGACTAAACTAATGATTATAATGATGGATAATGATGATGATTAGAATAGGGAACAATGGAGTAATATAATCAGATGACTTCAATACCAGTCTATGGCTGACTAACCTGATTATGATGATGAAAACAGGACAGTAGAGTGATATGATCAGATGACTTCAACATGTCTTCAGACTGACTAACATGATCATCATAATTAATATTGAGTTATCATTGCAATGATCATCAATCTTTTTATATTGTTTATTACAAACTCTTGTTTGATTTGCAGGGTGAACAACTGTGTTGGATTTCATAACTACAAGTTCTTTGTTCTGTTCCTGGGATATGGTTTGCTCTACTGCTTCTACATAGCATTATCATCACTCAAGTATTTCATTAAGTTCTGGTCGGTAGGTACATAATTTTTTATCTCTTCTACATAGCATTATCATCACTCAAGTATTTCATTAAGTTCTGGTCGGTAGGTACATAATGTTTTATCTCTTCTACATAAGCATTATCATCACTCAAGTATTTCATTAAGTTCTGGTCGGTAGGTACACAGTTTTTTTATCTCTTATACATAGCATTATCATCACTCAAGTATTTCATTAAGTTCTGGTCGGTAGGTACACAGTTTTTTTATCTCTTATACATAGCATTATCATCACTCAAGTATTTCATTAAGTTCTGGTCGGTAGGTACATAATTTTTTATCTCTTCTACATAGCATTATCATCACTCAAGTATTTCATTAAGTTCTGGTCGGTAGGTACATAATTTTTTATCTCTTCTACATAGCATTATCATCACTCAAGTATTTCATTAAGTTCTGGTCGGTAGGTACATAATTTTTTATCTCTTCTACATAGCATTATCATCACTCAAGTATTTCATTAAGTTCTGGTCGGTAGGTACATAATTTTTTATCTCTTCTACATAGCATTATCATCACTCAAGTATTTCATTAAGTTTCTGGTCGGTAGGTACATAATTTTTTATCTCTTATACATAGCATTATCATCACTCAAGTATTTCATTAAGTTCTGGTCGGTAGGTACATAATTTTTTATCTCTTATACATAGCATTATCATCACTCAAGTATTTCATTAAGTTCTGGTCGGTAGGTACATAATTTTTTATCTCTTCTACATAAGCATTATCATCACTCAAGTATTTCATTAAGTTCTGGTCGGTAGGTACATAATTTTTTATCTCTTCTACATAGCATTATCATCACTCAAGTATTTCATTAAGTTCTGGTCGGTAGGTACATAATTTTTTATCTCTTCTACATAGCATTATCATCACTCAAGTATTTCATTAAGTTCTGGTCGGTAGGTACATAATGTTTTATCTCTTCTACATAGCATTATCATCACTCAAGTATTTCATTAAGTTCTGGTCGGTAGGTACATAATTTTTTATCTCTTCTACATAGCATTATCATCACTCAAGTATTTCATTAAGTTCTGGTCGGTAGGTACATAATTTTTTATCTCTTCTACATAAGCATTATCATCACTCAAGTATTTCATTAAGTTCTGGTCGGTAGGTACATAATTTTTTATCTCTTCTACATAGCATTATCATCACTCAAGTATTTCATTAAGTTCTGGTCGGTAGGTACATAATTTTTTATCTCTTCTACATAGCATTATCATCACTCAAGTATTTCATTAAGTTCTGGTCGGTAGGTACATAATTTTTTATCTCTTCTACATAGCATTATCATCACTCAAGTATTTCATTAAGTTCTGGTCGGTAGGTACATAATTTTTTATCTCTTCTACATAGCATTATCATCACTCAAGTATTTCATTAAGTTCTGGTCGGTAGGTACATAATTTTTTATCTCTTCTACATAGCATTATCATCACTCAAGTATTTCATTAAGTTCTGGTCGGTAGGTACATAATTTTTTATCTCTTCTACATAGCATTATCATCACTCAAGTATTTCATTAAGTTCTGGTCGGTAGGTACATAATGTTTTATCTCTTCTACATAGCATTATCATCACTCAAGTATTTCATTAAGTTCTGGTCGGTAGGTACATAATGTTTTATCTCTTCTACATAGCATTATCATCACTCAAGTATTTCATTAAGTTCTGGTCGGTAGGTACATAATTTTTTATCTCTTCTACATAGCATTATCATCACTCAAGTATTTCATTAAGTTCTGGTCGGTAGGTACATAATTTTTATCTCTTCTACATAGCATTATCATCACTCAAGTATTTCATTAAGTTCTGGTCGGTAGGTACATAATGTTTTATCTCTTCTACATAGCATTATCATCACTCAAGTATTTCATTAAGTTCTGGTCGGTAGGTACATAATTTTTTATCTCTTCTACATAGCATTATCATCACTCAAGTATTTCATTAAGTTCTGGTCGGTAGGTACATAATGTTTTATCTCTTCTACATAGCATTATCATCACTCAAGTATTTCATTAAGTTCTGGTCGGTAGGTACATAATGTTTTATCTCTTCTACATAGCATTATCATCACTCAAGTATTTCATTAAGTTCTGGTCGGTAGGTACATAATTTTTTATCTCTTCTACATAACATTATCATCACTCAAGTATTTCATTAAGTTCTGGTCGGTAGGTACATAATGTTTTATCTCTTCTACATAGCATTATCATCACTCAAGTATTTCATTAAGTTCTGGTCGGTAGGTACATAATGTTTTTATCTCTTCTACATAGCATTATCATCACTCAAGTATTTCATTAAGTTCTGGTCGGTAGGTACATAATTTTTTATCTCTTCTACATAGCATTATCATCACTCAAGTATTTCATTAAGTTCTGGTCGGTAGGTACATAATTTTTTATCTCTTCTACATAGCATTATCATCACTCAAGTATTTCATTAAGTTCTGGTCGGTAGGTACATAATGTTTTTATCTCTTCTACATAACATTATCATCACTCAAGTATTTCATTAAGTTCTGGTCGGTAGGTACATAATGTTTTTATCTCTTCTACATAGCATTATCATCACTCAAGTATTTCATTAAGTTCTGGTCGGTAGGTACATAATGTTTTATCTCTTATACATAACATTATCATCACTCAAGTATTTCATTAAGTTCTGGTCGGTAGGTACATAAGTTTTTTATCTCTTCTACATAACATTATCATCACTCAAGTATTTCATTAAGTTCTGGTCGGTAGGTACATAATGTTTTTATCTCTTCTACATAACATTATCATCACTCAAGTATTTCATTAAGTTCTGGTCGGTAGGTACACAGTTTTTTATCTCTTATACATAGCATTATCATCACTCAAGTATTTCATTAAGTTCTGGTCGGTAGGTACACAGTTTTTTATCTCTTATACATAGCATTATCATCACTCAAGTATTTCATTAAGTTCTGGTCGGTAGGTACACAGTTTTTTATCTCTTATACATAGCATTATCATCACTCAAGTATTTCATTAAGTTCTGGTCGGTAGGTACATAATTTTTTATCTCTTCTACATAGCATTATCATCACTCAAGTATTTCATTAAGTTCTGGTTAGTAGGTACATATTTTTGTCTTTTTTACATAGCATTACCATCTTTCAAGCATTTAATTAAATTCTGGTCATCTCATCATGTTCCTCTTGTACCTTGCGGTGTCGAGGTAAAGTATAAACATCGTGAGAGTGCCCGATTATGGGCTTCATATATCGATATTCCCATGGACTCTGCTATTCCCTCCGTCCAACGTTTACGTGGTCGGCCTCTTCCTCTGTTTCCATCTGGTCTGTACATCATTGCTTGTTGTGGTATGCTGTTGACTGGTAACCTACTTGCATGGCCAAACCATTTGACTTGCTGCTTTCTAATAAAATCTAGTGCTGCTTTAACCCCCACTTTAGTCCTGATTTCTTCATTTCTGATCTTATCTCTTCTTGATACATTGAGTATTCTTCTCAGGAACCTCATTTCTGTTGTTGTGATTTTTCTTTTCTCTTTTTCTGTCATTGTCCAGGTTTGGCATTGGTAGCATAGAGTTGGTAGGAAGATTGTGTTGTAAAGTGCTTTCTTAGTAGTTATTGATACATGTTTGTTCTTTAGTATTGGTGCCATTTGTCCAATGAGTTGATTGCCTTATTGCACCTATTTTCGATCTCGTCTTCTGATCTGCCATTTGATGATATTATACTTCCTAGGTACTTGAAACTCTTTACTTGTTTCAAGGGATGTTCGTTTAGGTGAATTGTTGTTGTTTGTTCTTCTTTAGTTATAGTCATTACCTCTGTTTTGCTTGTGCTAATTTTCATGTTATGTTCCCTACACATTTCGTTTAGACTATTCATGTGGTCTTGTAATTCAGCTTCTGATTTTGCTATTAGTGCTTGGTCGTCCGCAAACAGGAGTTCTCTAATGGTTAGATTTGCAGATGGTTCTTCTTCTGTGTTCTCGTCATGCGGTATTCTTGCTGTCTCTGCTTGGCTGGTTTCTTTACATATGTTGTCTATATATGTTATGAACAAGAGAGGGGACAGGACACAACCTTGTCGTACTCCAGATCTTATGGTGAAGGGTTCTGAGTGTCCTCCAGTTGCTCTCACTATGCATTCACTGTTGTTGTATAAACTTCTACATAGGTTTGTTAGATGTGTACTCACTCCATATTGTTTAAGGATTTCCCACAGCTTGTTTCTATCTACTCTATCGAATGCCTTTTCTTGGTCGACAAAGGCTAAGTAGAGTGTTTCATTGAATTCGATTGATTTTTCTATAAGTTGTCTAAGAGCAAAAATGGCATCTGTGCATCCTTTGTTTTTCCTAAATCCAAGTTGTGTTTCGCTTAGCTGGGGTTCTAAAGTAGTTCGTAATCTTTTTTCAAGAATTTTGCAATATATTTTCCCAGTATGACTCAACAGTGAAATGCCTCTGTATTGTGTGCAGTCTCTTTCGCTGCCTTTGTTTTTCCAAATTGGGATAATTATGGTGTTTCCCCAGTCTCGTGGTGTCTGTTGTTCTACCCAAACATGGTTGAATAGTCTATGTAGCCAAGCTGTTCCTACTTCTCTTGTTGCTTTAATTAGTTCATTTGGTATTTCATCCTGTCCCTGTGATTTGTTCAATGGGGCTAATCTGATGGCTTCTATAATTTCTTCTTTTAGTATGTCTGGTTCTAGTTCTTCGGTGACATCTGTGTAGATCTCTTGAATTCCTGTGACATCTGATGGGACGTTGAGAAGTTGTTCGAAATACTGCTTCCATCTTATTAGGATTTGATTTTGTTCACTTATTGGTTCTCCATATTCGTTGTTAATTATTTCAGTTGGGTCAAAGAGTTATCCTCTGGTTCGCATTGCACTTATCTTTTTGTAGAAGTTTCTAGTTGCCTCTACTATTCTACTCACATGTCTTCTCGCTATTCTATATTCAATGTAATTCAATACATTGAATTCTGGTCAGTAGGTACATATTTTTATCTCTTTTATGTGGCAATATCAACACTCAAGTATTTCATTAAGTTCTAGTCCATAGGTACATAGTTTTATCTCTTTTACATAGCAATATCAACACTGAAGTATTTAATTAAGTTATGGTCGGTAGGTACATATTTTTGTCTGATAGATTTTAGATTTCACCTGTTAGTTGCTGTTAAGGGAAGCAGGAATAGTACATTGGGGCTATTATTGCTGCAGGAATAGTACATTAGAGCTGTTATTACTGCAGGAATAGTACACTGGGGCAGTTGTTACTGCAGGAATAGTACAGTGAGGCTGTTGTTACTGCAGGAATAGTACATTGGGGCTGTTATTACTGCAGGAATAGTACATTGGGGCTGTTGTTACTGCAGGAATAATACAGTGGGGCTGTTTTTACTGCAGGGATAGTACAGTGGGGATGTTATTACTGCAGGAATAGTACAGTGAGGCTGATGTTACTGCAAGTATACTACAGTTGGTCATTGTTACTGCAGGAATAGGTCTCTTCTTCTGATAGCATCAGATTGTCTACTGTTGGGAAATGAATTCCAGATTACTGGTGGTAAATGGGTGCACTAACTGGAATGTGGAATAAATTGTTTTGTGTGGTGGAGGAAGAGAGAAAGAAGGGAGAGACGGAAAGATCGAGGCAGTGAGAGAGAGAGAGGGAGAGTTAGAGATGAAGATTTGTGTGTGTGTTTGTGTGTGTGTGTGGGTGGGTGGGTAGTGGTGTGTGTGCAGATACATCATTGCCTATACTTACTTCCATTATGACACTTGTACCTGTATGTCTAACAGACACACAACCAGCCTTGCTTCCATTATGACACTTACACCTGTATATCTAACAGACACACAACCAGCCTTGCTTCCATTATGACACTTACACCTGTATATCTAACAGGCACACAACCAGCCTTGCTTCCATTATGACACTTACACCTGTATATCTAACAGACACACAACCAGCCATGCTTCCATTATGACACTTACACCTGTATATCTAACAGGCACACAACCAGCCTTGCTTCCATTATGACCTGTATATCTAACAGACACACATCCAGCCTTGCTTCCATTATGACACTTACACCTGTATATCTAACAGGCATACAACCAGCCTTGCTTCCATTATGACACTTACACCTGTATGTCTAACGGACACACAACCAGCCTTGCTTCCATTATGACACTTACACCTGTATATCTAACAGACACACAACCAGCCTTGCTTCCATTATGACACTTACACCTGTATATCTAACAGACACACAACCAGCCATGCTTCCATTATGACAATTACACCTGTATATCTAACAGACACACAACCAGCCATGCTTCCATTATGACACTTACACCTGTATATCTAACAGGCACACAACCAGCCTTGCTTCCATTATGACACTTACACCTGTATATCTAACAGACACACAACCAGCCATGCTTCCATTATGACACTTACACCTGTATATCTAACAGGTACACAACCAGCCATGCTTCCATTATGACACTTACACCTGTATATCTAACAGACACAACCAGCCTTGCTTCCATTATGACACTTGCACCTGTATATCTAACAGGCACACAACCAGCCATGCTTCCATTATGACACTTACACCTGTATATCTAACAGACACACATCCAGCCTTGCTTCCATTATGACACTTACACCTGTATATCTAACAGGCATACAACCAGCCTTGCTTCCATTATGACACTTACACCTGTATATCTAACAGACACACAACCAGCCATGCTTCCATTATGACACTTACACCTGTATATCTAACAGACACAACCAGCCTTGCTTCCATTATGACACTTGCACCTGTATATCTAACAGGCACACAACCAGCCATGCTTCCATTATGACACTTACACCTGTATATCTAACAAACACACATCCAGCCTTGCTTCCATTATGACACTTACACCTGTATATCTAACTGGCATACAACCAGCCTTGCTTCCATTATGACACTTACACCTGTATATCTAACAGACACACAACCAGCCATGCTTCCATTATGACACTTACACCTGTATATCTAACAGACACACAGCCAGCCTTGCTTCCATTATGACACTTACACCTGTATATCTAACAGACACAACCAGCCATGCTTCCATTATGACACTTACACCTGTATATCTAACTGGCACACAACCAGCCTTGCTTCCATTATGACACTTACACCTGTATATTTAACAGGCACACAACCAGCCTTGCTTCCATTATGACACTTACACCTGTATATCTAACAGACACACAACCAGCCTTGCTTCCATTATGACACTTACACCTGTATATCTAACAGACACACAACCAGCCTTGCTTCCATTATGACACTTACACCTGTATATCTAACAGGCACACAACCAGCCATGCTTCCATTATGACACTTACACCTGTATATCTAACTGGCACACAACCAGCCTTGCTTCCATTATGACACTTACACCTGTATATCTAACAGACACACAGCCAGCCTTGCTTCCATTATGACACTTACACCTGTATATCTAACAGACACAACCAGCCATGCTTCCATTATGACACTTACACCTGTATATCTAACAGACACACAACCAGCCTTGCTTCCATTATGACACTTACACCTGTATATCTAACAGGCACACAACCAGCCTTGCTTCCATTATGACACTTACACCTGTATATCTAACAGACACACAGCCAGCCTTGCTTCCATTATGACACTTACACCTGTATATCTAACAGACACAACCAGCCTGCTTCCATTATGACACTTACACCTGTATATCTAACAGACACACAACCAGCCTTGCTTCCATTATGACACTTACACCTGTATATCTAACAGGCACACAACCAGCCTTGCTTCCATTATGACACTTACACCTGTATATCTAACAGACACACAGCCAGCCTTGCTTCCATTATGACACTTACACCTGTATATCTAACAGACACAACCAGCCATGCTTCCATTATGACACTTACACCTGTATATCTAACAGACACACAACCAGCCTTGCTTCCATTATGACACTTACACCTGTATATCTAACAGGCACACAACCAGCCTTGCTTCCATTATGACACTTACACCTGTATATCTAACAGACACACAGCCAGCCTTGCTTCCATTATGACACTTACACCTGTATATCTAACAGACACAACCAGCCATGCTTCCATTATGACACTTACACCTGTATATCTAACAGACACACAACCAGCCATGCTTCCATTATGACACTTACACCTGTATATCTAACAGACACAACCAGCCATGCTTCCATTATGACACTTACACATGTATATCTAACAGACACAACCAGCCTTGCTTCCATTATGACACTTACACCTGTAAGTAAGACAAGAAGCAAGACAAGAAAATCCGGCTGCTGTGGAGGCTGAAGTAGCCTACAAGCGTTGATTTTCGAGAATTCGCTAGACGGTGACGCGGTCATCTACACAGATGGGTCGGTCGTCTGACATATGAGAAGCTCATGGGCCTTTACAGCTCGGGCCAGAGGGAGAATTGTGAAGGAGGACTCTGGTGCTTTCACTGAAACCACAAGTAGCCTGACCATGGAAGTCATGGCAGTAAGTAAAGCAATAACATGGCTCGAGACACAGACATTCACTAGGGCTTGTTTCCTTAGCGACTCAATGAACATGATCAAGAGGATAGAGGAGGGGTCGATCCGAAGAGAATGGTTGCTGCCTCTGAAGCGGTCTCGGCTGGCAAAGATTAGTTTCATCTTCGTGCCAGGTCATGCGGGAGTACAAGGAAATGAGCGGGCTGACAAGCTCGCAGGTGAGGCTACTGTGGAGGGCGGACGCGCGATGGACCAGGCTGACATTCTGAATGCTCTACGAGAAGTGAGACTTTTGCGAGAACCAAGTGATGACTGTGAATCTACAACAATGGCCAGACTGCGGGTGCAGCAAATTAAAAGAGGGGTGGCCAAACAAGAACACTACGCAGGAAGCCAAAGAAGATTGATAAACCAACACAGAACTGGCGTCGTTAGCCGCTACACGCTGCAGGATTTGCTGAGGAGGGGATCCGAGCACTTATGGACTGAATGGTTCGATGTGCAACGAGGATGATCTGTCGACTAACTAACTAACTAACTAACTTACACCTGTATGTCTAACAGGCACACAACCAGCCTTGATTTGATTGGTAATAGAATGTATTCTTAAATACATTGACTGACTCTGAATCTGTATCTTCTCTGTTGCAGGAAGACGGCAGTCGCAGTGTGCAACAGTTCCACATCCTGTTTCTGTTTTTCGTGTCCATTATGTTTAGTATCAGCCTTATCACCTTGTTTTGCTACCACATTTTTCTGACGGCACATAATAGATCCACTCTAGGTATGTTTGTTTGTATTTTCAGTGGCAGAATGAATGTATGAAATACCTTAATGTTGTTAACATTGCATAGTGCAGAATGTTTCTTAGATATTAACATCCAAAATACAAACATTATGATAATTAGCATTGGAATGGTGAGGTCATTAATGAACATCACAGTAAACGGGGAGATACTAGAACAAGTAACAAGTTTCTCCTATCTTGGAAATGGAATAACAGCTGATGGCAAAAATGAATCAGCAATAAAAAAGAGAATAGGAATGGTCAAATATGCTTTCAACATCATGAAATCAGTATTAACACCTTGAAAGATTAACAATGTATTGAAAATGAGAATTGTAAAATGTTATGTTTATTCAACACTTTTATGTCGCTTGGAAGCTTGGACAGTAAACAAGCAACTAGAAAGTCGAATAGATGCCCTGGAGATGTGGATATGTAGAAAAATGTGTTGTAAGTGATGGAAACAAAAACAGTCAAATACAGAGGTTATAGAAAAAACTGGAAATGAAAAGAGAGTTGATGAAAGAAAGAAAACAGGGCAAGTGAAATATTTTGGCCATGTTAAAAGACATAACACACTTATAAAAACCATACTGGAGTGTAGAGGCAAGCAAGCAAGAGGTAGACAACGACACAACTGGGAAGATAACATTAAGAGATGGATGAACAGCAATCTGACAGAATGTTAAATTAAGGCAAGAGACATACAGGTTGGAGATTCATTGCAGCAAGCTTTCATTGTGGAGACAGCACCTGATTGATTGTTGCATTGCATGATACCTTCATTAACTGTTCATTGTTGAGCCACGAGGGATGATCCTGAATATTCTGACGACGTATCTGCACTATTGGTTAAACACATTCAAACCTGGTGTATTCTGTAGTGCATCTACTTTTGTTTAGACCAGACAGTAGTAAAGTACACTAGGGACTCTTTTGCTAGGCCTTGAGGCATATTGGGTATATGGTTAAAGGAGGAATTAAAGGTGAAGGGATTGATTTAATTGATTTATTTGGTTGTTTCGAGATTTGAGGTTTAAAGATTGAGCACAAGCCACTACTAGCAACGTTGATCGTATTCCGGAGCAAACCTAAGGCCTTGTCCATGTCAGATTGGAAGCACCAGACTTGAGATTGATTTAATTGCACTGAGTTTCCATCCTATATGAAGCGGTCTCTTTCCCAAGAGGGGCCTGCCGAAAGCATAGCACAAAGCATGAACTCCGTAGCTCCAGCGACGACCCCAGGAGTCTCAGCGAAAATTGCTCTCATGAACCAAATGATTGAGTTCTGAAATTAACCTACAACCTTCAGGGTATTGGGCTGGTGGTTTGACCACTTCCCCACAAAGACTTCTTAGGGTATATGGTGCTAGTCCCATATTTGTTACAGACTGCACTGGATGTGTGATGTGGTCAGTATTGTATCTCCCACCTGCACTTCCTAGAAGATTTTCTGGTGCACATTTTAGACTGGGTTGACCTGTGAGCTCAGGCCATTTTGAGAAAAATCCAGTGGGGATTCAAACACATAACCACCAAGCTGGCAGGCAGTCATGCTAGCCACAGCACTACTGTGGCTCCCCAAAATCTGCATTAATAATCCACAATTATTAAATTGAGTAGGAGGACAGATCTAATAAAAGGGAGAGCATATTCATAACTTTAAGTGAAGGAACATTGAATAATCTCCCCTTTTGTTACTGGCGCCCTAAGGAAAGCAAAGAATAGTCACATGATCAACCAAACATGTTGTTAGAGGTGACCAAGGAGGGTTGGCATGGGGCTGGCTACCTCATCCCATAGACAACTTGCTTCAAAGTCCTACCAATCATCAACAAGTCTACAAAGTCCTACCAATCATCACCAAGTCTATGAAGTCCTACCAATCATCAACAAGACTACAAAGTCCTACCAATCATCAACAAGTCTACAAAGTCCTACCAATCATCAAGTCTACAAAGTTCTACCAATCATCAACAAGTCTACAAAGTCCCACCAATCAACAAGTCTACAAAGTCCTACCAATCATCAACAAGTCTACAAAGTCCTACCAATCATCAACAAGTCTACAAAGTCCTTCCAATCAACAAGTCTACAAAGTCCTACCAATCATCAACAAGTCTACAAAGTCCTACCAATCATCAACAAGTCTACAAAGTCCTACCAATCATCAACAAGTCTACAAAAGGCTGGGCATGGGTTGGTTGGCAGCCTATGCTTCATTGGCAGATGAAAGGCAGAAGAAGTAGAACTTTGAATCATAGAATCGGGTGTTTGTAAAGTCTCACTACGCTTTATATGTACAAAAAATTTGAAAAATCCTTTCTTCCATTGATAACACCATTCTGTTTGGAGTGCAATTAATTACTTCAGCAGACGGCAGCGATTTGCAGTATATTGCTTCACGTTGGGCTGTGGAGCACATTACTCTGCTCTGCTCTACTCTTCTCTGCTCTCCTCTCCACTGTTCTGCTCTGCTCTGCTTTACTCTGCTCTGCTATGCTTTACTCTGCTCTGCTCTGCTTTACTCTACTCTACTCTACTCTACTCTACTCTACTCTACTCTACTCTACTCTACTCTACTCTACTCTACTCTACTCTACTCTACTCTGCTCTGCTCTTCTTTGCTCTGCTCTACTCTACTCTACTCTACTCTACTCTACTCTACTCTACTCTACTCTACTCTACTCTGCTCTGCTCTGCTCTGCTCTGCTCTGCTCTACTCTGCTCTGCTCTACTCTACTCTACCCTACTCTTAATCCTACTGTTATGTTCTGCTCTGCTTCACTCCACTCTAATTACTCCACATCACTCCACTCTAATTACTCCACATCACTCCACTCTGCTCCGCTCCGCTCCACTCCAGTCCACTCTCTACTAGTTCACTTTATTTCCACAGAGTCATTCCGACCCCCAGTATTTCACACAGGACCAGATAAAAACGGCTTCAGTTTAGGAACAAAGGCAAACTTTGCTGAAGTCTTTGGATACAACAGATCACATTGGTTACTTCCTGTTTTCTCAAGGTACTCTTTCTCTCTCCTGCCACTGATGTTGGTCTTGCCTTAATGTTGTTGATTATAGTGATTTTTTTCCCAGTTGTTACTGCATACTTTGATGTCTTCTTATTAGTTGTAGCTTTGGTTTTTATTTGATTGCTGTTGTGCTTTCCCCTCCGTGCTTATTATTGACATTGCTCAGGCTTGTTTATGAGAGGTTATGTTACATTAGTCTAGTGGAGGTCAGCATGGCTGAATGGATAAGAGCGCTTGTTCTTAAACATCCAGTGTGTTGATGCCGAGGTAGTGGGTTCAATCCCTATCGATCAGTTGGATTAAAATGTTGACTTTTTATCCGTGACTTGGGGATGTGCATTACAAGTACCTCTGAAGTCGGAGTTGATTCGTCTAATGGTGAGGGACACCAGAAGTAGTAGCACACATATGGACTACACTTGAGTTCATAGCGAGCGAACGTTAAACATTTTTTTAGTCATGTTAGATTATTATGGAAAACTGTGATATTAAATTAACTGTGTTAATGAAGACAATCTGCACGATTGTGGCAAATTATTTAGATATCTATTCTCATATATAGCATATCTGCTTGCCAGACGGCCTGGTGATCGTGTGTTCAAATCCCCTTGAGGCAGTTAAATAAGTTTGTTGCATATCCTTTACAGGACGTTGCAGTCAATCTCAGCATTGTTTTGCTGTTTGTGATTTCATGACAAGTTTACACTCAGTAGATTTGCCATCGCTTCTGAACTGACCAGCACTCATACCGTTGTATGGAAACCAACGCAAGGCGGTCTGCTTCTAAATCACCCACAGCTGTATTTTGAATGCTGTATGCAGGATTATGAATTGCGTTCGTAACCTCTTCGCCACAGCTGCCTTAAGACAGGGATTTATTAAAATGTGATCTGGACTTCCAGGTCGACCAGTGCCTAAAATGGTACCTGGGAGTAGTCTGGACAATAATGGTAGCGAACCTGGTATTGACCACGTTATCCATTGAGTGCTGATTCTTCTTCTGCCCTTCACCTCCTAATGGAGGACAGGCCCTCGGCCGAACCTGGTCAAGCCCTCGGCCAACCCAGGTCAAGCCCTCGGCCAACCCAGGTCAAGCCCTCGGCCAACCCAGGTCAAGCCCTCGGCCAACCCAGGTCAAGCCCTTTGTGGACTTGTTCATGATGGGTTTGATTGTGCAGCTTCAGTTTTGTGTGGGATGAGGTGATCAGTCTCCTGCCAACCCTCCAAAGTCTCACCTTATGTCATGTATGGTTTGTTACATTGTTAATATTACAGTCTCCTGCCAACCCTCCAAAGTCTCGTCTTATGTCATGTATGGTTTGTTACATTGTTACTATTACAGTCTCCTGCCAACCCTCCGAAGTCCTCGTTTTATGTCATGCACAGGTTTGTTACATTATTACTATTCCAGTCTTCCTACCAACCCTCCGAAGTCCGTAACCAATACTGTGTCATCTGAATAGCATATATTGTTTCATTACTGTATATTATTTGTTAATCAAATTCTATCACTGTATATTATTTGTTACTCATATTCTGTTGTATTACTTATTATTCATTCTCTTTTACTGTATATTATTTATTTTTCACATTCTATTATTTTATTTTGTTTTTACATTCTATTATTGTGTATTACTATTATTTATTTCTCGTACACTGTTACTGTAAATTATCTAGTATCCACATTCTGTTAGCGTATTTTATTTATTAGTCACCGGTTCTGATACCTGTACATTTTATTATGATGCTGTTACTGCATATTATTTATCCATATTTGGTCACATATATTTTATATATTATTCACATGCTGTTACTGTATGGTATTATTATTCATGTTCTATTGCTTGTATATTATTTATTTTTCTGTTACCAGCACATTATTCGTAATCATCCTCTGTTGCTTGTACGGTATTTATTATTCTTATTCTATATCGCTGTTGTTTGGTCTCACACTTTTCATCTATTGACAGTCTTTTGTGAAAATATATTTTGTTGCTTAGTTGTGGTTGGTTTTGTGTAAGATCGCTGTCACTGCTTAGCTTTGTTAGTGCTTCAGTCTCCATCCACAGATTATACAGGATAGTGCACAATCTCTGTGGAACTGGCATGGAATCTGTTGTATGTATAGCAGAATCAGAGATGCTATAAATATTCTGTTGTGTGTAGGTTTTTACATTGTAAAGTTAACTTTACCCGTGTGTTCATGGTCCTTAAGGGAAGGAAACAATAGTAACACTGTATATTGCCATGCATGTCATAAGAGCCAACTATGGAGGATTGGTCTTGTTGCTGGCTATTCCACTCTGTAGACAACTTTAGCTGCAAAATTCAACCAACCACGAACAAGTCTACAGATAAGAGGAAAAGAATAACTTGGTCCACCAACCACGAACAAGTCTACAGATAAGAGGAAAAGAATAACTCGGCCCACCAACCATGAACAAGTCTACAGATAAGAGGAAAAGAATAACTCTGTCCACCAACCACGAACAAGTCTACAGATAAGAGGAAAAGAATAACTCAGCCCACCAACCACGAACAAGTCTACAGATAAGAGGAAAAGAATAACTCTGTCCACCAACCACGAACAAGTCTACAGATAAGAGAAAAAGAATAACTCAGCCCACAAACCATGAACAAATCTACAGATAAGAGGAAAAGAATAACTCGGTCCACCAACCACGAACAAGTCTACAGATAAGAGGAAAGGAATAACTTCGCCCACCAAGAGGAAAGGAGGCTGTTCTAGAAAGAGCTATGACATGATGTGGAGATAGCTAGGAAGGTCTACAGCACTGGCTTCTGGAAAGTCAGAGCAATGTGAGTTTGGAAAGACTGCACAATGGCAATTGAGCTGTAGGAAGTAGACAAAGATAGGATGGCTGGGTATGGACTGCAGGAGGTAGACAAGGATAGGATGTCTGGGTATGGACTGAAGGAGGTAGACAAGGATATGATGGCTGGGTATGGACTGCAGGAAGTAGACAAGGATAGGATGGCTGGGTATGGACTGAAGGAGGTAGACAAGGATAGGATGTCTGGGTATGGACTGCAGGAAGTAGACAAGGATAGGATGTCTGGGTATGGACTGCAGGAAGTAGACAAGGATAGGATGTCTGGGTATGGACTGCAGGAAGTAGACAAGGATAGGATGTCTGGGTATGGACTGCAGGAAGTAGACAAGGATAGGATGTCTGGGTATGGACTGCAGGAAGTAGACAAGGATAGGATGGCTGGGTATGGACTGAAGGAGGTAGACAAGGATAGGATGGCTGGGTATGGACTGCAGGAAGTAGACAAGGATAGGATGGCTGGGTATGGACTGCAGGAGGTAGACAAGGATAGGATGGCTGGGTATGGACTGCAGGAAGTAGACAAGGATAGGATGGCTGGGTATGGACTGCAGGAGGTAGACAAGGATAGGATGGCTGGGTATGGAGTGCAGGAAGTAGACAAGGATAGGATGGCTGGGGGGGGGGGGGTATGGACTGCAGGAGGTAGACAAGGATAGGATGGCTGGGGGGGGTGGGGTATGGACTGCAGGAGGTAGACAAGGATAGGATGGCTGGGGGGGGTGGGGTATGGACTGCAGGAGGTAGACAAGGATAGGATGGCTGGGGGGGGTGGGGTATGGACTGCAGGAGGTAGACAAGGATAGGATGGCTGGGGGGTGGGGTATGGACTGCAGGAGGTAGACAAGGATAGGATGGCTGGGGGGTGGGGTATGGACTGCAGGAAGTAGACAAGGATAGGATGGCTGGGTATGGACTGCAGGAGGTAGACAAGGATAGGATGGCTGGGTATGGACTGCAGGAAGTAGACAAGGATAGGAATGGCTGGGTATGGACTGCAGGAGGTAGACAAGGATAGGATGGCTGGGTATGGAGTGCAGGAAGGAGACAAGGATAGGATGGCTGGGGGGGGTATGGACTGCAGGAGGTAGACAAGGATAGGATGGCTGGGGGGTGGGGTATGGACTGCAGGGGGTAGACACGGATAGGATGGCTGGGGGGGGTGGGGTATGGACTGCAGGAGGTAGACAAGGATAGGATGGCTGGGGGGTGGGGTATGCACTGCAGGAGGTAGACAAGGATAGGATGGCTGGGGGGTGGGGTGGGGTATGCACTGCAGGAGGTAGACAAGGATAGGATGGCTGGGGGGTGGGGTATGGACTGCAGGAGGTAGACAAGGATAGGATGGCTGGGGGGGTGGGGTATGCACTGCAGGAGGTAGACAAGGATAGGATGGCTGGGGGGTGGGGTGGGGTATGCACTGCAGGAGGTAGACAAGGATAGGATGGCTGGGGGGTGGGGTATGGACTGCAGGAGGTAGACAAGGATAGGATGGCTGGGGGGTGGGGTATGCACTGCAGGAGGTAGACAAGGATAGGATGGCTGGGGGGGTGGGGTATGCACTGCAGGAGGTAGACAAGGATAGGATGTCTGGGGGGTGGGGTGGGGTATGCACTGCAGGAGGTAGACAAGGATAGGATGGCTGGGGGGGTGGGGTATGGACTGCAGGAGGTAGACAAGGATAGGATGGCTGGGGGGTGGGGTATGCACTGCAGGAGTAGACAAGGATAGGATGGCTGAGGGGGTGGGGTATGCACTGCAGGAGGTAGACAAGGATAGGATGGCTGGGGGTGGGGTATGGACTGCAGGAAGTAGACAAGGATAGGATGGCTGGGTATGGACTGCAGGAGGTAGACAAGGATAGGATGTCTGGGCATGAGCTACAGGAGGTAGACAAGGATATGACGGCTGGGCATGGGCTACAGGAGATAGACAAGGATATGACGGCTGGGCATGGGCTACAGGAGATAGACAAGGATATGACGGCTGGGCATGGGCTACAGGAGGTAGACAAGGATATGATGGCTGGGCATGGGCTACAGGAGATAGACAAGGATATGACAGCTGGGCATGGGCTACAGGAGGTAGACAAGGATATGACTGCTGGGCATGGGCTACAGGAGATAGACAAGGATATGACGGCTGGGCATGGGCTACAGGAGATAGACAAGGATAGGATGTCTGGGCATGAGCTACAGGAGGTAGACAAAGGATATGACGGCTGGGCATGGGCTACAGGAGATAGACAAGGATAGGATGTCTGGGCATGAGCTACAGGAGGTAGACAAGGATATGACAGCTGGGCATGGGCTACAGGAGATAGACAAGGATATGACAGCTGGGCATGGGCTACAGGAGATAGACAAGGATAGGATGTCTGGGCATGAGCTACAGGAGGTAGACAAGGATATGACAGCTGGGCATGGGCTACAGGAGATAGACAAGGATATGACAGCTGGGCATGGGCTACAGGAGATAGACAAGGATATGACAGCTGGGCATGAGCTACAGGAGGTAGACAAGGATAGGATGTCTGGGCATGAGCTACAGGAGGTAGACAAGGATAGGATGTCTGGGCATGAGCTACAGGAGGTAGACAAGGATAGGATGGCTGGGCATGAGCTACAGGAGATAGACAAGGATAGGATGTCTGGGTATGGACTGCAGGAGATAGACAAGGATATGATGGCTGGGCATGAGCTACAGGAGATAGACAAGGATAGGATGTCTGGGCATGAGCTACAGGAGATAGACAAAGATAGGATGTCTGGGCATGAGCTACAGGAGGTAGACAAGGATAGGATGGCTGGGCATGAGCTACAGGAGATAGACAAAGATAGGATGTCTGGGCATGAGCTACAGGAGATAGACAAAGATAGGATGTCTGGGCATGAGCTACAGGAGGTAGACAAGGATAGGATGTCTGGGCATGAGCTACAGGAGATAGACAAAGATAGGATGTCTGGGCATGAGCTACAGGAGGTAGACAAGGATAGGATGGCTGGGCATGAGCTACAGGAGGTAGACAAGGATAGGATGTCTGGGCATGAGCTACAGGAGATAGACAAAGATAGGATGTCTGGGCATGAGCTACAGGAGGTAGACAAGGATAGGATGGCTGGGCATGAGCTACAGGAGATAGACAAGGATAGGATGTCTGGGCATGAGCTACAGGAGGTAGACAAGGATAGGATGGCTGGGCATGAGCTACAGGAGATAGACAAGGATATGATGGCTGGGCATGAGCTACAGGAGATAGACAAGGATATGACGGCTGGGCATGGGCTACAGGAGATAGACAAGGATAGGATGTCTGGGCATGAGCTGCAGTAGGTAGACAAGGATAGGATTTCGGCATGAGCTGCAGTAGGTAGACAAGGATAGGATTTCGGCATGAGCTGCAGGAGATAGACAAGGATAGGATGGCTGGGCATGAGCTACAGAAGATAGACAAGGATAGGATGTCTGGGCATGAGCTACAGGAGATAGACAAGGATAGGATGTCTGGGCATGAGCTGCTGTAGGTAGACAAGGATAGGATTTCGGCATGAGCTGCAGTAGGTAGACAAGGATATGATGGCTGGGCATGAGCTACAGGAGATAGACAAGGATATGACGGCTGGGCATGAGCTGCAGTAGGTAGTCAAGGATAGGATTTCGGCATGAGCTGCAGTAGGTAGACAAGGATAGGATTTCGGCATGAGCTGCAGTAGGTAGACAAGGATAGGATGTCTGGGCATGAGCTGCAGGAGGTAGTCAAGGATAGGATGTCTGGGCATGAGCTACAGTAGGTAGACAAGGATAAGATGTCTGGGCATGGGCTGCAGAAGGTAGACAAAGATAAGACGTCTGGGCATGGGTTGCAGAAGGTAGACAAGGATAGGATGTCTGGGCATGAGCTGCAGTAGGTAGACAAGGATAGGATGTCTGGGCATGAGCTACAGTAGGTAGACAAGGATAAGATGTCTGGGCATGGGCTGCAGAAGGTAGACAAAGATAAGACGTCTGGGCATGGGTTGCAGAAGGTTGACAAGGATATGATGGCCGGGCATGGACTGCAGGAGGTAGACAAGGATATGACGGCTGGGCATGGGCTGTTTCAGGGCCTATTGGGGCATAAAGGGCAGAAGAAGAAAGAAGAAATTTAGCTTGGGCAGTTGCTTTGTTTGTTTGTTTTTGTTTATGTATGTTCATTTTAAACTCAAGCGTAGTCCATACACATGCTACTGCTTCTAGTGCACTGGACTGATTTGTGCGTGTGGATTAGCTTTCCCTATTACCAGTGTCCCTCGCTATCAAGTGACCCACTCTGACTTCTGAGCTACTTATAATTTACGTCCCCAAGTCAAGAACGAGAAGTCAACATTTTAGTCCAACTTAACGATGTAGGGATTGAACCTGTTACCTCAGCATCAGCACACCGGAAGTTTAAGAGTGAGTGCTCTTATCTATTTGGCCAAGCTGACCTCCATGTGATGTTATGATACAGGTCATTAATGCAGTCTGAAGGCAGAGTATATTAACCTTGATAACTATGATACTCTTATCTCTTCCAGTTTTAAGTAACGTGTAATGTGTAATTCGCCGGCTCTGTCGCAAAGTTGTTACAATTGCAATTTGTAATCCTGCAAACCGCATTCGAAACACAACTGCGGGCAATTTGGAAGCAGACCGTCTTGTTGGTTTCTATACAATAGTGTGAGTGCCGGTCATTCGGTAAGCAGTAGCTAATTAATGAACGTAAACTTGCTCAGAAATCACAAACAGCCAAACAATTCTTTAGTTGACTGCTACGTCCTGTAAAGGATATGCAACAAACTTTTTTTTAAATGTGTAATTGGCACTTCCCTGTTTAACCCCAACCATCATTTATTGGCTTTTCTGACTTTTTTGCAATAGGCCACAACATACTGAAGAAATTTGACTTCTTCATTGATGCCTTCCATGTGTATGTAGCCTCTTTGCAAGTAAAGTACTCGTCATATGGCTCTTCCCTGCTTGGTCCGCAAGGCAATGTAATAGAAATGTATGGATGTCTAGGAGATTGTAAAACTCTGGCAGTTAGGCTCACACACGACTTCGACTTACTGTCACTTCACAGGTAATCAAATGCCAACGCACGAATGCAGTCAAAAGAATGAATATTTATTCAATGAGGTACACATCCAGGGACATATCTCCCCAGCCAACCGCACCTCGTTCATTTTAGTCTAGAGTCATATTCACACTGATCCACTGTAGACAATATGTATGGAAGTTAGCTCGTTCTCTCTTTCTTATATGTCGTACTGAACTGATAATCCGCCTGATGTGTGTGTGACGTGTGCACTATATTCTATCAGTTTAGCGCCCTAATAAGTGTCCTAATGTTTGAAGAAACGACTAATGTTGACTTGCTTTGTAAGTGTGGATGATCAAGATGTGGGCTGTACACTGTCCCGTGCCTGAATCTCTACCAGTCTTCTCCCGCTTCTAAGTGACGAGTCTGTGACGTCAGTGTATTACGTGAAATTAGCTATTTAAATAATAGTGGTTTTACTGTACTAAATGTATTATCTTTTTTGAATCTAATAGTAGATTTGCATGTGTAGATATTGTATAAACTCTTTCTGTGCTATGACAGTACTTGTAGTTATTTTATGAAAGTTACTGAATGGTGTGTGTAGCAGGCACATTGTAATGATTAGGATGTTATGCAGAAAGTGGCATAAGCACGGTCAGATGATACCAGCTCTTGACATTCGTTATGGGTGTGAAAGACTAGGCACCTGTTCTTCCATACATTCAAATCTGCAAAATATGTAATGGTCCCAACACTTCACACATACTCACAGCAGGTTCCTGCAAGGGGACTTTTTACTCTATAGTGGTTAGTGTACTGCCAAAGATCGTGGTATAGGTTCAATCCCCAGCAAAGGCAGTGTTACATTTTTTTGGTCCAGTACGGCTCTGGAATCAAACCCCCACCTCATACAAAATGGCACCAGACATTTGTCCGAGTGTTGTGGGAGTTGTCAGGGAAGGAAAGGTGACAAGGAAGGGAACTAGACACCTCATATGTCATGGCCTAGTATATGTGAAGGTCTAACACTTCACACCTCAACAGCACTGTCTACTATGGGACTCATGAAAACCGTAAACTGATTAGAGAAATTAGATGTAGGCAGTCACAATATTTTGAATAGGTTATGAGAAGAAATAAATTAGAGAAATGGTTACAACTGGCAAGATTGAGGGGTTGAGAGCAAGGGGAAGACAGAAGTAAATACCTGGATGGCTTGGTCACGTGGTATGGTCGAGACAAGAACACAGAGCTGATCGACGTGATCGAGTGAGTTGGCGAAACATGACCGCGCACGCTTATCGGCATGGCACATGATGATGATGACTGTGACTGCCTTTACCTATTTGTTTTATAGTTAGTTGCATACCCGTTACAGGACGTCACAGTCAACCACAGCATTTTTATGGTTAGTTGCATACCTGTTACAGGACGTCTCAGTCAACCACATAATTTTTATGGTTAGTTGCATACCCTTTACAGCAGTGGTTCTCAACCGGTGGGGAATTCCCCCCCCCTCCCCCGGGGGAATTTTGGGGTTTCCAGGGGGGTGGGGGGAAATTAAGATTATTTCTAGATTGCGTTGATACAAGAACCGATTACTTGACATTGTTTTTCTCTTCATACTTTACGGTTCTGTACGTATCATCCTTCTTAAATTCATTTTATAACGTTAAGTAGATCCGCAAATCACGTTTATGTAGATGTCTAGACTTGTTTTAGTATGTGCTATTAAATTTAGCTTCAATTATTACGTATACTGTGTAGGGGCAGGGGGAAACTTTTAGGGAGGAAATACGAAAGGGGGGGGGGGAAATGATGTTCTAAAAATATGGTGAGGGGGGGGGGGAATGACGTCCTAAATATATGGTGAAGTGGGAAACTGGCCAAAAAAGGTTGAGAACCACTGCTTTACAGGACGTCACAGTCAACCACAGAATTTGTTTGGCTGTTTGTGATCGCTTGGCAAGTTTACATTTGCCATTGCTTCCTGTACGGCAATCTACTGAACTTAAGCATGTTTTATAGTGGTTATTTTACAGCTGTTATTTTATAGCAGTTATTTTATAATGGTTATTTTATCGTGGTTATTTTATAGTGGTCATTTGGGCAAATACTGCAAAAACTTCTGTAACTTTTATGGTGGTTATTTTACAATGGTTATTTGTTTGTAGTTATTTCTCCTCTTGGACAACTGCTGTGAAAACTTGTGTGAGAGAAAGAGTTGAGACAAATTTGTGTACAGCAGCAGGTTGAGTTGGGTGTGTGCTTGGTTCCCACAATAAGATGCGTGACTGATTTTGTTTCATCTACAAGTATAGCATACTTTTTGTTCACTAACATTTATATATTATATCCTTTTTGTTCATTGCTATTATCTGTTTTACATTTCCCGTTATTGATTATGTTAGTACAAATATACACTTCTTTGTTCCTCCTTCTTTGTCTGTCTGTCTATCTCACCCCATCAACTGTCTATCTGCCTGCCTTCCTGTCAAACTACCTGACTGTATGCCTGTTTCTGTCTTTGTCCATCCATCCATCTATCCATCCATCCCCACCAAATTAAAAACCTACCACTCCTCAGCCTGTCACTTATTTCTCTCTCTCTATTTTTCCCAACTTTCCTTCCTTGTTCTTTGTCTCCCCATTTCCCTTCCCTTCTCTACTCCTCTTCCTTTTGACTTAGTTTTTCACAAAGAAGCTGAAACATATTTGCCATGGTTTCTGTGAAACATGTGCTGGAATGTGAAGTTGTCTGAGCCAGTTGTAGGAGAACAATTGTGTGTTGCCAGCATGAGACATGTCACATTAGTCACAGTAATGCTTACCTCTAGTTTGGCTTCGTTGTTCCTATTATCATTGTATACTAAGCTGTTGTGATTTCATATTTCCAATATTTCTAACTTAGATAATCTCTGTATCAGGTAGCGCTTTGTGATGTGCTATTTATGCATTTTTAACAAATTTACATATACTTGCATGTAAAACAGTGGAAAGTTAAAAAAGAAAAGGGATCTTAAATTTCATAAGTTACTTCTTTTTTTTGCTGCCGTTGCCTGCAGCTGTGGGAATGGGGTGTCATTTCCATCTCGCTTGCAGCCCCCTGTCAGCTATAACACCATGGGGACCACATCCAGGGCGGAGCAAACGTTAGTATAGCTTTTTTTTTTCTGATTGCATGAGATTTTTTTTTTCCAAACACAGTTAATGGCATACAATACAGCTTTTGTTTTAGGGCCTGAACATTATATTTATTGCAGAGGATAATATCCGTCTAGCTCAGAACGTACATTACTAACTATAGAATATATCTTTGTTATAGATCTTTACAATTTCTTGCTGAAGATCAAATCACTCTGGCTTAGAACAAGAATTTCTAGTGCTGTAGAATTATCTTTGCTCTAGGTTCTGAACATTATAATTCTTGCTGAAGATCTTATCAGTGCATAGTTAGTTAGTTAGTTAGTCACGGTTCCAACTTCACGGCAACGGGTCACCCCCATTATGCTCCGTTCCTGTGCCAGTGAATATCACACAAAATGCTCCTCACTGCCCAATGTGAAAAGTTGATAAGACAGAAGTATTAGCAAGCCAACAGCCCGCACAGGTACACTGTGCATAATGTTGCCGCCAGAATGCCAACACAAAAGACCTCCACAAAAAGTACAGTTCATTGTCGATGGAATCGGCAGTCACCAGAAAAACTTAATTGACCTGGGTTTTATCCCACATGGCTCGGTCTCTTTCTGCAGGGCAACCCGCCGAAAGTGCCGCACAAAGCACGAACTCCGCACCTCCAGCGATGACTTCCAGGAGTCTCCTGAAAAATGCACTCGTGAACCGAAATGGCAAACCAGTCAATTCAGCGATAGTTCTGAACATGCAGTTCACTGTGCTAACAACAGCAGACAGATGTAGGAGCATTCCACACAAATTTCACACTTCACAATGTCACGCTATGCATTCACTCAGTACCAGGGTGACAGAACCATGTACTACCAGTCCAACATGAGGAAAATGCAAATACAAACCGTAGCCACACGCATAAACACCAGAGGCCTTAACGGTTCAACGCCTAATCGCCATGTTGGTGACCTGGAAGTCAGTACATTTCTAGCTGAAAGATATATCTTTGAACTAGGTCCTGAACATTACATTTCTTGCTAAATATCAAATCACTCTAGCTTAGAACAGACAATGCTAGTTGTAGGATATATCTTTGTTCTATGTCCTGCACATACTATATCTTGCTGAAGATTTTATTCCTCTAGCTCAGAACAAACATTTCTGGCTGTAGAATACCTTTGAACAAGGTCATGAACATTATATTTCTTGCTGAAGATAAAATTGCTCTAGCTTAGAACATACATTTCTAGCTGTAGACTATATCTTTCTAGCACAGCAAACCTATCTCTCTAGCTGAAGAAACTAACTATCTAGTTATCAAAAATATCTTTCTAGCTGTAGAATATATCTTTGTTCAAGGTCTTGCACATAATATTTCTTGCTGAAGGTCATATTCCTCTAGCTGATAGATCATACACCTCTAGCTGAAGAATATATCTGTATTCTAGATCCTGAACATTATATTTCTTGCTGAACATCTAATTAATACATTTCTAGTTGAAGATTATATCTTTGAACTGGTTCCTGAAAATTATATTTCTTGCTGAAGATCATATCAACACATTTCTAGCTGAAGAATATATCTTTGAACAAAGTCCTGATTATTATATTTCTTGCTGAAGACCATATCAGTATCTTTCTAGCACAGGAAACCTATCTTTATAGCTGAAGAAACTAACTATTTAGCTGTCAGACATATCTCTCTATCTGTAGAATATATCTCTTTATAGCTGAAGAAACTATTTAGCTGTCAGACATATCTCTCTATCTGTAGAATATATCTTTGTTGTAAGTCCTGAAGATCTTGTCCCTCTTGTTTAAAATATACATTTGTGGCTGTAGAATACATTTCTAGTGCTGGAAACATATTTATCTAGCCCAAGAAACTAACTGTCTAGCTGTCAAAGATATCTTTGTGGCTGTTCAACATACCTTTCTGGCTACAGAACATTTATTTCAACCTGCAGAACATACCTTTCTAGCTGCAGAACATTCCTTCTGGTTATAGAGCATTTATTCTAGCTACAGAACATTTGTTCTAGCTACAGAACCTACTTTTCTAGCTGTAGAACACACCTTTATAACTGCAGAACATATCTGCCTAGCTGCAGAATCTAGCTTTCTAGCTGCAGAATCTAGCTTTCTAGCTGCAGAACATATTCTAGCTATAGAACTATCTTTCTAGCTATAGAACCTATCTTTCTAGCTGTAGAACCTATCTTTCTAGCTGTAGAATCTTTCAGTCTGTGAGACATCTTTCTAGCTATAAAACATCTTTCTATCTATGGAACATATCTTTCTGGCTGTGAATAATTTCCTTCTATCTGTAGAACATTTCTTTCTGGCAGTAGAACACAATAGCTGCAAACATCTTTCTAACTGCAGAACAAATCTTTATATCTGTAGAAAATACATGTATATACTGCAGAAAAAATACTTCTAGCTGTGGAACATATTATTCATTGTCTGTAGAAAATATCTTTCTAGCTGTGGAACAGATCTATCTTTAGACAATATCTTTCTATATGAGGAACATATATCTTTCTATCTATATAAAATATCTTTCTAGCTGTGGAACAGATCTATCTGTGGACAATATCTTTCTTTCTGTGGAACTTCTTTCTGTCTGTAGAACATATTTTTCTACCTCTAGAAAATATCTCTCTAGCTGTTGAATAGATCTATCTGTAGAATATATCTTTCTGTGTGTGGAACGTATCTTTTATATCTGTAGAAAATATTCTTCTAGATGTGGAACAGATCTGTCCGTGGAAAATATCTTTCTGTGTGTGGAACGTATTCTTCTGTCTGTAGAAAATATCTTTTCTCTGTGTGGAACATAGCTTTCTATGTGTAGAAAATATCTTTTTAGCCATAGAACCGATCTATCTGTAGAGAATATCTTTCCATCTGTGGAACATATCTTTCTATCCATTGAACATATCTTTCTATCTAGAAAATATCCTTATATCTGTAGAAAATCATAACTAGCTGCAGGCCAACTGTATACGGCACCTGTCATGACCAGATGTCAATTCACTCTGTGTTGACTGTCTTGCTTCAGTGTTCACAAATGGAGGTGTTGCCATGTTTGTTTTTATAGGACTCCAATATAAACAATTCAGGTTGCATCACACCACTAATGAGCATCTCAGTTTCTGCTACATTGCCAGTTTTTCAGTCTAATATGCCGTGAATCACCTTTAATATCCGTCTGTTTGTTGTTGTGTTATGCAGCAGTGTGTGGTTAATGAAGAAAGGACGAGTCTTAGGAAGATTGTTCATATGAGTACATTTTGTGTGTGTGTGTGTGTGTGTGTGTGTGCCTGGGCAGATTGTGTTACATTACATTACAATGTGATAGAAAAGGTACCAGAGTGTTAGCAGCTTCGCAGGGATATACAAGGTTTTGTTAATAGTTACTGTGCTATACATTGGCGCCGCAAGGGCATAGTGACCAGTGTACTTGCCTGCCACGACAGTGGTTCAGGTTTGATCTCCAGAAGTGGCAGAAGTATTTTTTCAGATCAGTGTGGCTCTGGGGTTGAACTGACCTCATTAAAATGGGTACCGATGTTTATAATTTTCTGGGAGTTGTCAGGGTAATACAGTGATGGGGAAGAAAAACAGGTCACCTGACATATTGTCATGACCTAGAATATATGGAGGCCTAACACTTCACACCCCAGTGTCTGCTAAGGGACTATATTTACCTCATACATCACAGTACCGTATGTTCAAATGTACTATACAGACAGTGCCACCACCACCATCATCATGTTTGAGCAAACTAGCTGAAAGGATGATAAATAACATCATTTCTGGGTTCTTGAGAGTAGAGAAATCCTGTGCAGGCCAGATTCCTACAGGGAACAGACAAAAGTGCCGGCCCAATCAGCCTGTTGAGGTTCATCTCAAGTAACCATTGATAAAATTCCAGAAGAGTGAATGCATGAACAAAATGATCTGCTAGATCTGCCAGTGTCAAAGCCGGGCTGTGGTGTTTACTTACAGTACCCAGATGGGTCATCAGAAGAACTCGGAGACATGTGGAGAGAGGAACTCAGAATCATGTGGAGAGAGGAACTCTGAAGCACATGGAGAGAGGAACTCTGAGCCATGTGGAGAGAGGAACTAAAGAGACATATGGAGAGCAAAACTAAAACTGGGAAGCAGAAATTACATCTCGTTAGAATGAAACACCATCAACTACCAGCACTGGCGCTATATTAAAGAAGATTTGATACGAGAACAAGAGGATGTCCAAGAAGAAATTGGTTTGACGATATCAAAGGCATTGCACAATCACGCAGAATGATGTTAAGTCAAGTCAAGAACCAACATCACAGCACTCAAGACATTCCCATATGTACTCCGTTCTGATCACAACAGCCAGCAAAGAGTCCCAATACTAACGGTACGAGTAGTAGTTTGATTATAAGTAAACCTGGTCTTTCCCCGAGTGACACTACCCAGTGCCACCCATCAGGCGCTGGAATGTGAACTGTCCCTCTCCACGACGCTTGGTGGCAAAAGTGTAAGATGATGATGATGAACTGGCACTCGTCAGGTGATGTCACATCATGTCAGCCACCTTGATTTCTCAGAACATTCCCTGGTACCCAATCAAGGCTGGGTTGACGTTGAAGCCCAGGTCAGTTTTAAAAAATCCTTGCTTTGATGGGAGTTAGAACACACAACCACAGGATAAGCAGGCAAGCTTTTTAGCCACAGAGCTAATCCCACTCCCAGTTTATTGTATAGCATAGTCAAAATTGACAAGAATGTGTGTGTGTGTGTGTGTGTGTGTGTGTTGTTTTTTTTTTTTTTTTTTTTTTTTTTTTTTTTTGTATTGCTATTTGCTTATTTTTGGCACTCATTTGCATTTTTAAATTAGAGGAAAGACTGACATACAATTTGATTATGCAACTAGAGTACCAACTCTCAAATTCATTTGCACTATTATGTTTGCTCCTTTATATCAGTGTCAGTCTCAATTTTATGCATGCAAGTTAATTGAAGATGGGGGCTTACACATCTCTCGTTCTCTTCTCTATTTGCACACCTATGTTTGCTTCCATTTAAGCAGTGCCACCTGTCTAAACATTTGTGCGTTTTCACTATCAACAAAAACAGCAAAGTAACTACTACTCCTGTAGCAGGGACCTGCCTGTGCGTATGTCAAGTGTTCGGACCACTACATTTTGCAGGCCTGAGTGTACAGAAGAATAGTCGGCCAGTCCTTCTCTCCCATAGCGAATGTTGAGAGCTGACATCCTACCCTTATCCTGCCGTGCTGAGCTAATTTGTCAGCATAATATCCTAACCATTATGCCAACGCACCCGCTGTTTCGGTAGCATTGTGGTTAGGCACTTGCCTGCCGACCAGCAGGTCATGGGTTCGATACGCAGCTGGGCAAATTCACATTTTTCAAAATTGACCTGAGCTCTCAGGTCGACCCAGCCTAAAATGGGTACCAGAGAATTGTCAGAATTCTATGGGAATTGTTTGGGACGGAAATGACGGAAATGATGATGTGGAAGGGAGCTGGCCACGCCATCTCATGTGTCATAGCCTGGAATATGTGAAAGCCTGACACTTCACACATAATATCTGCCATAGGACTACTTGACTTCACACATATTATCTGCCGTAGGACTACCTGACTTTATGACTGAAGAGCCTGACTTCACACATATTATCTGCCGTAGGACTATCTGACTTTACAACTGAAGAGCCTGACTTCACACATAGTATCTGCCGTAGGACTACCTGACTTTATGACTGAAGAGTCTGACTTTTTTTTATCTGAGGAGGTGACTAGTTTTTTTCATGAAAATATTTAATGGTGTTTGCCTTGGTGTATTTTCTCTTCGATAATTTGTGTAGCAGGCGACTACAGCATGCACAAAGCTGTCTAGTTTAAAAAACTTTCACATTAGCACCCGTTTTACTAATTATATTGATATTATATTATCATGATAACTGCTTTAATTTATCATGAGTATGATATGTGTTATGTAATGGGTGCACTGATGTAATCGTTAGGAAGTTACACTGACAATGCCTTGAGCGCGATGAGGCCCAAGTTCAATGCCTGCAGTTCGCTGGGGGTAGGGAAAGACTGGGCACTTATTCCACTGTGCATTCGGGCCTGAAAATGTGATGATCAGAACACTCCACAAGCCCACACCAGTGGCATGCTCCTGAGCTTGTGTGTTTGTGTGTTTGTATGTTTACAATTTCTGTTAGTTATTAGTGTGTTAACTGCTTTAATTTGTCATAAATTTGTCAACATCTCTCAATGGTCATTAGTATGTTAACAGCTTTCAGTGGTCATTAGTTTGTTAACAACTTTCATTTGTTGATAGTGTATTAATAGCTTTCATTTGTTGATAGTATATTAACAACTTCCATTTGTTGATAGTATGCTAACAGCTTTCATTTGTTGATAGTATGCTAACAGCTTTCATTTGTTGATAGTATGCTAACAGCTTTCATTTGTTGTTTATGTCTCCTCTCCGTGCCATATCACAAGAACATCAGGAATTGTCACACACTGTCTTCCTCTCTCTGTTTCTCTTTCCACAAATCATTCCTTTTGTCACAGCTTGTTCCAGTTTTTGTATTCTCAAAATGTGGACAAAAAATGATGACTGCTTCTTTCTGAAGTTTGTGATAAGTTGAATTTGTGACAATACTAAAGGTGAGTTGATACTAAAGGTACACGGTAGTCCTGAAGCAGTTATTGTTCTTGGGGTGTGAAGTTTTAGACATAGGTTATTTGTACTCCATCACATATGAGCTGGGGTGGCTAGTTTCCTTCCTCATAGCCTTTCCTTCCCAGATAATTCTCAGAAAAATCACAGATAATTGCCAGACAAATCCCAGACAAATCCCAGAAAATTGCCTGATACCCATTTTTATGAAGCCTTCAGAGAAAAATTGTCACAATCGAATCATCCTGTCACTCCTGGGAATTTAATTCAGACCATTGTCTTGACAAGTGGGTGCAATAAGCACCTTGCCACCACAGCGCATTGTATCATGGCCTTGCCCTGACGAGTTTGATTCTAAATGCTAAATCAGAGGTTTCAACCAGTCTTTGTCATTTAACATGAAACAGCAAACAACAATATTCAACTGACAGCCGAAATATCACATTCAGTACAGCTACAGGTGGATTTATTTGAATTTTGATTTACTAGTTTACCACTTTGGATGTGCTGTTTTGGCTGTCAGTAAAATATTTTTTGTGTTCATTGTGATTGAAGTATTTGATTATGTATGTATTTTGGTTGTTGTTTTCTCTAATCACTTTTTACATTCAGTTGTCTTAAGCGAATGTTACTGTGACAAATATAAGAGGCTATTTAACCACTGTCACCCAAAAAAAAAAAAAAAAAAACTGTCATCTGCTGCTTATAATACCTTGCAGTGGGTCTTGAGCCTGAGGAATTAAGGCCGCCTGGCTAGTGCAGTCGCCGTGAACTGTGCAGGTTAGGATTTTCTTTTTGCCCCTGACAGAAAAAAAAATCCACACCTTACCGAGAATTCAAACCCAGATCTCCCGGAGGAGACCCCAGAATTCTTAGCCACTCGGCCAGCCACTCCCACATTTAATCACTAATTGAAGGAAACACCACTCATGTAGATATTTTATTATTTTCTGTTCATTTGTTATATGTGTGTTTTCCTGCCTTTCTTTCTTCCTTTCTTATTCTTTATATCATAAAAACCATGCTGGAGGGCTAGGTTGAGGGCAAGCGAGCAAGAGGTAGACAACGATACACGGGGGAAGATAACATCAAGAGATTGACACGAACATCAATCTGACAGAATGTACCGTCAAGGCATGAGAGACAGTGTTGGAGATTCATTGCAGCCAACCTCCATTGTGGAGATGGCACCTGATTGATTGATATCATCCTATTCCTCCTCCTTCATCTCATCCTTCTCATTTTTCTTTATGACATTTTTTCTATGAAAACATTAATTATTGCAGCTATACACATATTGTATCTGGAAGTTCATCTCTCACTTTTGTCATATTTAATCACAGTTTAATAGACATTATTCCAAATTTCATATTCAATCATAATTTTACTGTATGCATCATAGAATGTGTGTTATGTTCCTCGGTAAGACAAGAGGTTTATGTCTATCACAGGTGAAATTAAAAATCATTGCCTGTAGTTATTGAGGTGACCGCTTTGGCAAATAACTTTATCCCTTAGCCCAGAAAACCCTGCAGGCAGACACCAACAGTGGCATACATAACATGATGATAGTTGTTTTGTTGTTGTTTTCAGTTTTACCATCGCCAGTTTTTGTTCTGTTTTATAAATTTGTTTGCTTATATTGGTCAGTTAATAAAGGGAAATAATGCTTAGTGAATAGCTTTGAAACTGCCATATTTTAATTTACTGATGTGAATAGTTTAAGTACTGTAGAATGGTACTCATGGACAACAGTACTGTAGAATGGTACTCATGGACAACAGTGAAGCTTAAGGCATTTTGAGTTTATCATTGTATATAAACATGTCCCAGTCTTCTGTATCTGTTTTATCAATCTGAATATGTTTGAGCAGTGCCAAGGGGAACTTACACCATAGAAAGCTTTGGCTGCAAAATCAAAAAGAAATCATGACCAAGTGTACAAAGGACTTGGTGTGAGTTGGTTGAGAACCAATGTTCCACTGGGCGATGAAAGGCAAAAGAAGAAAAGGAAGAGTTTTAAGCCATTAACCTGTCATAGACATCAGAAAGAAGGGACAAGGTTATTTCACCATACCATAAGAAGAAAGGTGCCGGATTCCTGGCTTAGAGGTTACGACTTGTCTCTGTAATCTCCTATACTCTCGTAAGTAATGTGACGGAGCTGAGAATCAGCAGTGGTTCGAATCGCGTCGGTAACTTACGGGGTATGTGAGCCGGCCGCTCTGGAAGCAATGGCAAACTACTGAGTGTAATCTTGCCAAGAAATCAACAATCAGCTGAAAGATGCTGATGTTGACAGCGATGTCCTGTAAAGGATATGCAAACATTTTTTTTAATAAGAAGAAAGAAAGTTGCCTATCCTTTACAGGACATCACAGTCAACACCAACATTTTTTGCTGTTGTGGTCTCTTGGCACGTTTATGTTCACTAGTTTGCCATTGCTTTCTGAACGACCAGCACCCATACTATTTCGTAAAAAACCAACGCAAGGTGGTCTGCCACTAGATTGTCCACAGCTGTGCTTCGAACACGGGTATGAGGGACCATGAACTGCATCCGCAACCCCTTTGCCACAGAGCCAGCACCATAAGAAGTTAAACAAGAAACTAGAACAGATGAAAGGGAACTGCGATACATCACAAGAACAAGGATGCCTTTATAGGGAAACAAGCTAATAAAGTTAAATATAATTAATTGGACGGAGGGAATAACAGAATCCATGGGAATGTCGATATACGAAGCCCATAACCGGGCACTCTCACGAAGTTTATACTTCACCTCGACACCGCAAGGTACAAGAGGAACATGATGAGATGAGATGAGATAATTAATTTTAAGTCAATTGATACACAACTGCAAATATTAAAGGAAAAGTAACAGGATTATATAACCAGCACAATGTGAAATAACAAAAGTATAACATTAACGCAGCCATCTCCATGAAGAAAGGGGAGAGCATAATGTTTTGTATATTTTTTTTGCAGCCGCTCGCTTTGAACTCAAGCGCAGTCCATATACGTGCAACCACTTCTAGTGCACAGGACTGATTTTTGTGTGTGGATTAGCTTTCTCTATTACCAGTGTCCCTCTCCATCTGGAGAATCCACTCTGACTTCTGCGGTACTTGTAGTTTACGCCCCTAAGTCAAGGGCGAGATATCAATATTTTAGTCCAACTGATCGGTGTAAGGGTTGAACCCGCTACCTCAGCATCAGCACACTGGATGGTTAAGAGCAAATGCTTTTATCCATTCAGCCGTACTGACCTCCAGAATATAATGTGAATATCATCATTGCCCAAAACACGCCATCATCATTATCAAGTGCCTTGCCAAATTTCATAGGCTGTCATGTCTTTCCACAGATCTTGGTTCTCATTGTTGTGGATCAAAACAATTTAATGATATTCATTCATGCCATCATCTTCGACCATCCAGCATAATTTCTCTTGTTCTGCCTCTGCCTCGTCTACCGCTGATCTTTCTAGTCATCACGATGTTCTCCAATGCCCCTCTTCTCATTATTCTTCTTTTATTTGCTAGGCATGATTGCATGGCATTCTGATTTATGTGGTCCACCTCCTGGCTGGTTACCTCCGTCTTCAGCATCTTTACTTTGTTAGAGTAGACTGGTCTTACTCGAGTTTATATATGTATGTATGTACACATGTGTCTGCACATGTGTGTACATACATACATCTAGAGCAGTGGTGTTATGGCGCCAGAGACTCACTGTCGCCCCTTCTCCTGTTAGTTAAAACAATTCTGCCACATGAAGGCCAGGAGTTGGACTTTGCTGCCAGAGGTGATGAATGCACAAGCCATGAGGGTATTTTGCATGGTTGGGTTCTCACCCCAACTCTGTTCCCCCAGCTTTAACAGCAGTTTGAAAGCTCTTCTCATGGTAAAAAAAAGTGTCCTAGGTCATATAATGAAAGGCTTATGCCTGTGCCTGTCACTACATGACTAGTGAACACTGTCGTTCTCTTTCTTATGGTTGTATATCATGTTCTGCTTTCATTAGCCTCTTTCAGGAAGTGTTGTTGGTTACTCTGGTTGTCCGAGGTATTCATAACATTCGTCTCAGAAACCACATCTCATCTGCCTCCAAAAACTTCCTCATTTAAGAAAAGAATGAATAAGGAAATAGAAAAAGTCTGTTTTCTAATAAAGAAATAGAAAATATTCATTATTGTACCAAAGAAATAGAAAATGTCCATTATCTAATAAAGAAATAGAAAATTCCATTATCTAATAAAGAAATAAAAAGAGTCCATTATCTAATAAGGATATTGAAAAAATCCAAATATCTATACAGAAATAGAAAAAGTCTGTTAACTGAAGTAACACCATACACTATGTACCTCCATTATAATCAAAAAGGGTTGAACAAACTGTTGACTTACAACAAGGCCGTCTTGCATTGTGGCGTGGAGCAATATCAGCATATGAAGTGGCTAAAAGATATGAGTTAGGGAGAGGCTGTGGTTATGTTGGCTGAGCACTTGAAGATGATGATGATATAACCTTTCATTCTTCATTTAGAGGCTTGCATCTTATAATTTTTACTGTATAGGCCTGGCCTTGTTGTTTGAGCCACTGATGTTTTTGTTCTGTGTTTGAACATAAGAAGACATGATCATGGTTGTTGAGACCGAGACTACGCGAGTGTGCCCCTGGTGCAGCAGTGTTGGTTCTTGAACTCATTGCAGTTTGTGTTAACTAGCAAAGAAATCTAGATAGGATTTACAACATTTATGCCAGATATTTGTTTGCTGAAATAAACATGGTTGCTCATAAATGTCAAAATTACTGCCATTCTGAGTGTGAAGTGTTAGGTCTTCATATATTCTAGGTCATGGTACCACGAGGTCAGTTCCCTACCTTGCCACCTTTTTTTCCAAGATAGTTCCTGAAAATTCTGAAGATTATACATTGTATGGAGACATAGGCTACGGACACTGACCAGTTTAGTCACTGGCAAGAAGGAAAAGAATAGGAGACCACTTTTTTTACTGAGCTCTTGACCCCTGCTTCCCCATCACAGTCACATTTCTGGTCTAGCTATATTGTTATAACCATATACGTGGTATTCAACCACACACCTCCATACATATCATGTCCATAACAAGGAAACACATGAGTAATTTTCACATATATATATATATATTTTTTTTTCACGTAGAGTTTTTCATATAGTTATATCGGTGTGTGTGTGTGTTGTGTGTGTGCTGATGAAGGCTTTAACCGCAACTTCCATTTTCTTACATGTGATCGTTCTCTAGTAACGCTTATGGATTCTAATATTAATTTTTTTTTCAGTGTTTTGTTGTTGTTGGGGTGATTAATTCATTACTGGTGTCCTGTTCATTTGACTAATTGAGACACATACAGACCTGATTCAAGTTCATGGTGATCTTATTCAATGGTGAGCCATGAGCATACATGCTTCTCGACATGACACATGATGATGATGATGATGATGATGTGAGGCTGGGTCAATCTCAGAGCTGTATTGGTCAGGAAAACAAGGAATGCTGCCACTAATGGGGGATTGATCATGAACCACTGTCTTGGCAAGCAGGTGCATTTACCTCCATGCTAACAATAATGCATGCTTATCCACATCACACATGATGTTGATGATTGTATGAGGCTGGTTCAACCTCACAACTGTACTGGTCAGGTTAAAAAACAGAATTCTGCAACTGCTGGGGGATTGAACCACCGTCATGTTAAGTTACAACTATGCTACTGTTTGTGGACTTGTGAAATGCTGGGTCACTAAGTTGTTTCCCTGTTGTTTCTGTCTCACAGCCTAGGTTCAGGCCTGACATTTCCAACCCAGACTGTGGACCTGGACTCTGAGGATCTGCTGGGCCAGAGACAGCGGTGGATGGAAGAGGGCGACACTGGTAAACTAATGGCTACTGTATGACTGTTGTGTCTGCATTGTATCTTGTGTCTTCATTGTATCTTGTGTCTTCATAATACTTTGTGTCTTGATTGTATCGTCTTCATTGTATCTGGTATCTTCATTGTATCTTGTGTCTTCACTATATCTTGTATCTTTATTACATCTTGTGTCTTCTTTGTTTCTTGTTCTTCATTGTATCTTAAGTCTTCATTGTATCATGTGTTTTTATTGTATCTTGTATCTTCATTGTATCATGTGTCTTTATTGTATCTTGTATCTTCATTGTATCTTGTGTCTTTATTGTATCTTGTATCTTCATTGTATCTTGTGTCTTTATTGTATCTTGTATCTTCATTGTATCTAGTGTCTTTATTGTATCATGTGTCTTCATTGTATCTTGTGTCTTCATTGTATCTTGTGTCTTCATTGTATCTTGTTTTTTCATTGTACCTTGTGTCTTCATTGTATCTTGTGTCTTCATTGTATCTTGTGTCTTCATAATACTTTGTGTCTTGATTGTATCGTCTTCATTGTATCTGGTATCTTCATTGTATCTTGTTTCTTCATTGTATTTTGTGTCTTCACTATATCTTGTATCTTTATTACATCTTGTGTCTTCTTTGTATCTTGTTCTTCATTGTATCTTAAGTCTTCATTGTATCATGTGTCTTTATTGTATCTTGTATCTTCATATTATCATGTGTCTTTATTGTATCTTGTGTCTTTATTGTATCTTGTGTCTTTATTGTATCTTGTGTCTTTATTGTATCTTGTGTCTTTATTGTATCTTGTGTCTTCATTGTATCATGTGTCTTTATTGTATCTTGTATCTTCATTGTATCTTGTGTCTTTATTGTATCATGTGTCTTCATTGTATCTTAAGTCTTCATTGTATCATGTCTTCATTGTATCTTGTATCTTCATTGTATCTTATGTCTTTATTGTATCATGTGTCTTCATTGTATCGTCATTGAATCTTGCATCTTTATTGTATCTTGGGGCTGAGTTTCACAAAGATGATCCTGGCATCAAATCAGTCTCAAAGTAATAATATCATATTTCTCTCTCTCTTTCTCTTTCTCTCTCTCTCTCTCTCTCTCTCTCTCTCTCTCTCTCTCTCTCTCTGTCTCTCTCTCTCTCTCTCTCTCTCCACACACACACACTCACTCACTCACTCACTCACTCACTCACTCACTCACTCACTCACTCATTCTCTCTCTCTCTCTATCTATCTATCTATCTATCTATCTATCTATCTATCTATCTATCTATCTATCTATCTATCTATCTATCTATCTATCTATTTATCTGTCTATCTCTGTCTGTCTGTCTGTCTGTCTGTCTGTCTGTCTACAGCAACTTCAACTGCAAGTGCACAATCAAATTGTCTTTCTCTATGACTGCTGCTCAGTTGGTTTGGTCACTTTTCTGTGTAGCTCTAGAGAAGATCACCCTGCTTGGAGATTCAGGTGGGTGTTCACAGAGTTGCTTCCCTGCTACATACAGGAACAGGCTTTGCTGTAAGTTCTATGGTGGAGCTTTCATCCTGCAGCTTCACCCCAAGATCATGTTTCTCCATTTACATTTGGGCTGGGTCTTTTTCTTCTGCCCTTTATTCCCCCATTGGGACATAGACCTTCAACCTCAAGTCATCTTATCTTCTGCTTTCTCCCAAACTTTGTCCATGTCCTCCCAATATTAATCATCTCTGTAATTCTCTTCTATATGTGTTTTTAGATCTCTGGCTGTTCTGTTCGCCTTCTGGGTCCCAGAGAAGAGCATGTCCAGTTACACTGTCTTCAGGTTTTCTCGGTGTATGTCGTATCTAGCGCCATATAAAGTGCACAGTTGTCAGTGTAACTTAGTGTTGAAAACAACGTATTCCCTTAGTGAATTTAAACACAGAAGCCACAAACAATATATTGCATGATTTATTGCCTGGCATATCTCGCTACAACTCGTCATGTGCATACAGCAGAGTTATATATCTCACTTCATTTGATATATAACTTTGCAGTATGCACCGCATGAGATGCAGTGAAATATGCCAGGCTATAAATTGTGCAATATATTGTTTGAGTCTTCTATGCTCACACATCTTATTGTTGTCTTGAGTTATCTATAGTCTGTTCAATGTTTCCTCTTGTTCATTTCCAGTTGAAGCTCAATGATACAGCAAGTATCATTTCTAAGGTAAGCTATTACTTGTTCACCTTACTCTGACTGAACAGACTTAACTGCACTCAGGACTCGCCCATAGTGTGTTCACTCCTAGAATACTGTGTGCCACTTGATGTTGGTTAAAATTTTCCCTAAATTGACCAAACTCCATTTAGAGTGGCTCCAGAAGTTGAGACTCTACGAGTCTAGATAAAGTAAAATATATGGCTCGTATTCTGTGGCTAAGGTATACCCGTATACCCGGGTTCGAAACACAGCGGTGCTGGTTTTTTCGAAAAAGGTATAGGGGCCGGTCATTCAGAAAGCAATGGCAAACTACTGGACGTAACACTTGCCTAGTACATCAACACCAGCTGAAAATGCTGGTGTTGACTGCAACGTCCCGTAAGGGATACGCAACAAAAAAATTCATTTCCAGTATTTTCACAAGTCACTTCGATAGTCTGTGTGTTGACATTTGGTGGAGCTTACACTTATAAGCTGAGCTGAAAAAGGGATTTCAGATTGCTGTTACAAATCATAACCTAAAATTTTCTTTAAAAATATAAAAGCTTGTACAAGGAGGATTTTGGGTGTATACAGTCAGAGTGAACCCGAATTGTGTGTTTCTTGCAAGGGTTGGCCATGATCATGTATGCAAGTGTTATCAATGAATTGTCTATGGGTGTGATTAACTAGAGTTATCTGGGAATGGTCTGTGTTTGTGATAAGAGTAGAGTTATCAGTGAATGGTCATTGGGTGTGATCGACTAGAGCTATTAGGGAATGGTCTGTGCTTCTGATAAGAGTAGGGTTATCAGTGAATGGTCTATGTTTTCACCATTCACTGATAACCCTACTCTTCTCACAAGCACAGACCGTTCCGTGAATGGTCTATGTTTTCATGCGACAGCGGCCACCCCCAGGCAACAGCTGTGAGAGGCTGGCTTCTTCTTCTTTCGTTCGCCTGAACTATGTTTATAACTGCAGTGTTGTCTCTTGTATGAATCTAACAGTCTTTTTTAGTTCATTCAACGGTCCATAGAGTTTATCTTCCACTGTTGTCTCTCTAGGCCAGAAGGTTCGCCTGGATATGTTGTAGCCGATTTGGTGTCAAACCAAGCGGTGAACTAGGGTATGCCTACCCAGCATGTGAAGACAGGATCCGGCAGACTGCGCGGAAGAAATCATTCCTGATTCAACGGGCAAGACGGCGTTTATCTGCAAAGTGTTGTGGAACATAATGAGCACGGCAAGGCACGTAGAGCGCCCTGGTCATCCACTGCACCTGTATTCATCTCCAGTCGTCTTGACTTGTCCTGCCACTGGATTCAGATGGACTCAGTCGAGAGAGTGAGGTCGACGAATTGCGCAACTCTTCCTCACTTTAATCCAATTCATCTGCAAGTCATTCTTCATCCAACTCTTAGAACTCACGGCTCCATACTTTCAACCCCACTGGATGAAATGAATGGTCATCATCATTCTTGATGGACAAACAACAACAGCATGTTTTCAGAGTCAAGGTAGAGATAGCAGATTAGTGGTGCTGTTGTTTCAGTTAGGTGGAAGCATGACTGTTAGTTCTGTCACATGAATATTTGAATATGAAATAAAAAATCATCATCATCATTGCATGTGGGACATTCCAACATGTGTTGTATCCCATTCTTCTGTAGCCAATCTGGAGTTCCCATGCCTCATTGAGCGTCCACCAGCGTTTTTCCCTACATGCTGATTGTCATGCAGATCCTCTGTCATGCAGATCCTCTGTCATGCAGATCCTCTGTCATACAGATCCTCTTCTCACCCCCGCTGAGTCAGCCTCTCCAGTGTGTCCTCTGTTTTGTTGCACTTTCCACTCAATCCTAGAGAACCTTCATCACATCAGTCTTGTCATAAAATAGCTTGTTGCTCTAAGGAGCGACAACAGCCAGTCTATCAGCCTGTTCATTTCCTCACACACCCACTTCCCCTGGACAGAAAATCAATGATAAGATTTGCTATATGATAAACTAACAGCATTACACCAACAACACTGACACTATTATATTGTATTCTTGTGTGTGACATTTATTCTTTTGTCTTTATTTCAGGTTGAGGCTGTGCAAATGATGGATTCCTCAAGGCTGTGATTTTGCAAGAGCTGCTCATATTGTGCTTACATCATGCTTACCTGCCTACCTTATGTAAGGAAGGCCCATATGTAAAATTACCCACATGTTAAAAGGAAGGTTAATAAATGTAGTTACATATTTGTTGTAAGGAAGACCCATATTAAATATATGCCCTCTTTATGTAAGGAAGACCCATATTAAACGTATGCCCTCATTATATAAGGAAGACTAATTAAACATATACCTCTTTATATCAGGAAGACCCATATTAAACATATGCTCTCTTTATGTAAAGAATACCCATATTAAACATATGCCTTCTTTATATAAGGAAGACATATTAAACATATGTCCTCTTTATAAAATGAAGGCCTTGTTGCTTAATGTGTTGTAGCCTGCGTTGCAGAAGGAAAGCCTTACTTGAGGAAGTTCCATATATTTAAATTAAGTTTGTTTGCTAGTTCTTATTACAAAATAGTTTCAGACCAACCCAATGTCATGAAAACCAATATCTTGTAGTTTTTTGCTTCCGCATACATTCTGGCAAAGTTGTTCATGTGTCGTCCAGTTTACTGCAAAGTTGCTATATTTTGTACATTTTGGCTGACATATCTGACTTTGGTATTGATTTAAAGATCAGTTTGCCTTCCTGTTTCATCACAAAAGAAATATTGTCAATGATACCAGTTTTTACTAGATCAGATTTAGTAACCTACCTTACATAGTTGTTTGGTTTAGTTTAGTTCTCGTTAGTTTAGTCGACGGATCAACATCACGCCACACGGGTGTAACCTATAAGTGCTCCATTCTACTCCAAACTCAAGCCTGAGTCTGGAGAATCTCAGCTGAGTGCCCGAACTACGTAGCACCAGCGAGGATCCTGAAATACTTTGGGTAGATTTTTAACTCAAACTTTTGCACGGGCAGCGCCTTGGGCTACTCTTTTTTTTATTTCCAACTGCCAAGGGATATTTTACGTGCGCAACAGTACACATGGGCGTCCGATCTCACTACCCAGAGACCAGGGGAAATGTTACTAGAAGTCCACGTGAAAAAACTCTACCTGTCTTATATAAAGATGGCCCATATGTGTATTACCTTGAGAAAGAGAATTACAGACAGGGATGAATAACACTAGAGGGAGCTGCATGTTTTGGCATGGTTTGGTTGAGGATCAATGCCCCATTGGAGGACAAAGTACAAGATGAACTGTGTAGTTGCCTATATTGCAAGACAAACACCGGGAAGCCTAGTAAAATATTTACTATATTCTCTTCAGCAACAAAGGCTTATATGTTTAGTAAACTACCCGACGTAAGGAAGGCCCAAAAGGTGTGAGACAGCACAAAATGTAAACATACCTATTTTTTTATTCTTTGTCTGAACAAAATGGAAAGAGGAAATGCCATCCAAATGTTTACAAGTTATTCTTTCATATCAAATATTTATGCTGTGCTTCCGTCTGTATTGTTCTACCACTGTGCTAGATGTCAATATTGTTCTATTAGTGTGTCAGAAATCTACATTGTTGTACTAGTGTGGCAGAAATCTGTGTGTTCTACAAATGTGAAAGAAGTCTTGATTGTTCTAGAGAGATCTGGATTGTTCTACTGATGTGTCAGAAGTTACATTGTTCTACTGGTATGTCAGAAGTAAACATTGTTCTAATAATGTATTAGAAGTCAACATTGTTCTACTAGAATGTCAGAAGTCAACATTGTTCTACTAGAATGTCAGAAGTCAACATTGTTCTACTAGAATGTCAGAAGTCAACATTGTTCTACTAATGTGTCAGAAGTCAACATTGTTCTACTAATGTTTCAGAAGTCAACATTGTTCTACTAATGTGTTAGAAGTGAACATTGTTCTACTAATGTGTCAGAAGTCAACATTGTTTTACTAAAGTGTCAGAAGTCAACATTATTCTACTAATGTGTTAGAAGTGAACATTGTTCTACTAGATCAAAAGAAGTTATGTCTTTTCTTGAGTTGTTTTAATTGTTGTCAGAGTATATACTTTTATTCAATATATTGAACTATGACATCTTTTTTCACCCTGTGTGTTTCTAAAGAGTGAAATGAATAAAGAAACAATACAATGTCACGTGGATGTGGGTGGATCTTTTAAATACATCATTACGACATGTATCTGTACATATTGAAGGCATCGGGCCAAACTGTGTGCACATTATTATGACCTTATTTTATTGTATTTTTTTTCCCACATGTGGGTAGATAATTAAGTTGAATATTTTAATGTGAAAGTGAGAACAACAATGAAGGGAGCATACATGTGTGTTGTATGCAGACATAGATCACGGGAGTCATGCTGGCATAGTGGCTGTATCCCTGTTGGCCGGCCTTGTGGTCAGGGATTGAAGTATAGTTGTTAAACTGACCCCCCGGGCCTCCAGTTTGACTTGGTCTAAAATGGGTGACAGGAACTGTCTTGAGAAGCAGAAGTGGCCAGCAGGATACTGAGCATACCACCCACAGAGTGCCAGTTGGGCTATACAAACATGGGTTCAGCACCTTGTGGCTGATGCGTCTTCGTCATCAATCAGGTGCCATCTCCACTTTGAAGGTTGGCTGTGATGGATCTCCAACATTGTCTCTCGCCTTGATTGTACGTTCTGTCAGACTGCTGTTCGACCATCTCTTGATGTTATCTTCCCACTTGTGTCATTGTCTACCTCTTGCTCGCTTGCCTTCAACCTCACCCTCCAATATGGTTTTTATAAGAGTTTTATGTCTTCTGACGTAACATTATAATTCATATCTTATCAACCTCACCCTCCAGTATGGTTTTTATAAGATTGTTATGTCTTCTGACGTAATATTGTAATGCATCTTATCAACCTCACCCTCCAGTATGGTTTTTATAAAATTGTTAGGTCTTCTGACGTAACATTATAATGCATCTTATCAACCTCACCCTCCAGTATGGATTTTATAGGAGTGTTATGTCTTCTAATGTGTAAGTATAACGTGTCTTAAGGTGTGTTCAAGGGTCCTTGACATTTGTAAATCCTCATGTAGCACTCTCATCGCGTTTGTAGATTATCATGTAGCACTCTCATCACGGCCCACTGAACAATGTCTGGAATCTGTGCCAGTTTGCCTTCCTCAGACATGTCCATGCCCAGGCTGTCTACAGTGTCCTGTGTCCATCTTTGTGCTGTATGACCCCTACCTCTTCTTCCAGGAACTTCACTGTTCTTTCCAAACCACTCTGGCATTTAATAAGGCCAAACTATTGCAGTTTCTGAAATATTTCTCTTCATCTTGGTTCATAGTAGTTTAATAATTGTAATATTTAAATTCCAATGCACACATGGGCATTACAAATTATGTATACACGAGTTTCTGTACCATAGTTTTAATGATTGTTCATTGTGGATTTATTAGTGAGTACGTTTGATTAAATAGATTAATAAGGATGTTCTAGTAAGGTATCACCCAGTCAGCTCTGTGGCGAGGGGTTACAATTGCAATTCGTAATCCCGCATACTACATTCAAAACACAGCTGCAGGCGGTTTGGCATCAGACCACCTTGTGTTGGTTTCCATACAATGGTATGAGTGCCTTCATTCAGAAAGCAATGGCAAACTACTGAATGAATGTAAACTTGCCCAGGAATCACAAACAGCCAAAAGAGGCTGGAGTTGATTGCTATGTCCTGTAAAGGATATGTATCTAACTCTAGTAGGGTGTGTAGACACTCCACCAGTGTAATACCACTGAGGTGTGGTCACATTGAGCAAATGGAGGCTGCAGCATGTATAGGCAATATCTGTCCTGAAACTGTGATGGCATTGGCTCTCACATGCCGGAAAATTCTTAAAATGGGAGGTTAAATTCACCTGTTTCATAAATGTATTTACATTTTTTCAAGTGAGAGCAATGAGGACATGAAATGTTAAATCCATATTTGAAAGCTTGTGATGGTGTATCAACTCTCTGTCATGGATAATTTAAAAAAAAGAATGAGATATAAAGAGTTAACAGCATCAGATGGATGAGATAGAAAGGGTTAGCAGCATCAGCTGGGTGAGATATAAAGAGTTAACAGCATCAGATGGATGAGATAGAAAGAGTTAACAGTATCAGCTGGATGAGATAGAAAGAGTTAACAGTATCAGCTGGGTGAGATAGAAAGAGTTAACAGCAAAAGCTGGATACGATAGAAGGGGTTCAGTTGGAGAGTTCTAAACACACATAAGCTGTCAAGCAGTTGATTGACAGCCACTGTAGAGAATAGTTGAGCTCCTTGTTTCTGGTTTTGTTTGCTTGAAAATACAGTTTATTGAGGACTGTGTTGTAGGAAGCAAGGGAAGATCACCACATTAATTTTCCACAAATAATATTTTAACAAAGAAAGGTTAAAGTCAAGGGGATTGACTTAATCGACAGGGTTTAACCCAGCTGGCTTGGCCTATCTGTGCAGAATGGCAAGCCGCCAGCCCCAATCACCAAACAAAGCAAAAACTCCATAGCTTCAGGTTGATCCCCAAGAGTCTCCAGAAAAATTGCACTTGTGATCTGAATAACGCAGGCCGAAAATTGAACCCATGATCTTCAGAGCTCAAGGTAGAGGGCTTGACCACTTTGCATCGAGGACCCCACTCATTTGAATAATAAGTTCATGGCCAGTCACAAAGCCAGACTTATGGAGGTGTATGTAACGTGATCAGTGTTGATACCAGACTTTGGACTGAGTCGTCTGACTGTTTTGTATGGTATTCACTTTCTTCTGTTCTGTGTTGTGTTTTGCATCAGCTGGTGTGTTCTTTTGTGTTTATTGCATGAACTATTTGTTCTGTTGTGTTGTTTACTGCATGGGATGTTTTGTTCTTTTGTGTTGTTTATTTCATGGGCTGTTTGTTCTTTTGTGTTGTTTACTGCATGGGCTGTTTGTTCTTTTGTGTTGTTTATTGCATGGGCTGTTTTGTTCTTTTGTGTTTATATCATAAGCTTCTTTTTTGCTGTGAGTCATAGTTATCCAGATAGCAATGCTTTGTTTATATATTTTAAAATATATGGTGCATGCTGTTGATTTCCATTTGTGCAGTCTTCATCCTGCATTTGTGTTTTGTTCCTGTTACTTCAACTGAACTATCCAGACATATCTCTTTGTCCTTGATGTCTGTTACTTTTAGCACAACACTTGGGCACACAAGCATACGTTTAAATGGACAAATCGTAGGGTCATGGATTAACAGTGAGAACTTCCTCTTGCTCTTCTGTTTTGTTTGTGCTGGGCAGGTTGTTGGTTGCATTGTGTCTGTTTGCAGGCATGTTGACAGTTTGTTTCATTTTCTGGCATTCTTGATGATGTCTGGTCAGTTTGGGCACCACAGGAATAATGTACCCAGGTTTCATCTTTTTGTTTTTGAAGACACAACTGGAGACATTGCTCCTGCCGGTGTTAGGGAGACATTGGTCCTCCCTGTGGGAGGAAGACACTGCTCCTCCCTCTGGTCGGGAGATATTGCTCCTCCCAGTGGTAGGAAGACATTGTTCCTCCCTGTGGTAAGGAGACATTGCTCCTCCCTATGGTAAGGACACATTGCTCCTGGCTAGGTTAGGGAGACATTGCTCCTGCCTGTGGTAAAGAGACATTCCTTCCTGTGGTAGGGAGAAATTGCTCCTGCCTCTGGTAGGGAGACATTGCTCCTCAAGACTGAAAGTCTTCACCTGAAACTGCTTTCAGCTGGTCTATGACAATGTCTTGGGGGTTTGTCGACACATAAAAGCTTGTCTTGTGTTAATTTATTCTGGTTCCCTCCTGATTGTCAGCTGCTTAGTGTTTTCATTAGTTAATGAAGTATTGATTACATGATATATCTGTGGATATATTCATCTTGTATGCATAAAGAAATATTTCTATAGATTGAAATATACTGGGTTATAGAAATAGAATATTTTATATTGCATTGAATAATGTCCATGTGTGGTGGAAATCTAATCTATTCAGCCAGAATTTATTGAATTAATAATGAATACATTCTTCCTCTTCTTTCTCTCTTTATCCCCTATTGGGGCATAGATCAACAACCAACTCACTGCAAGCCATCGTGTGCTTTGCCATCTCATGCAGCTCTCTCCATGCCCTCTCCATAATATTCATTTCAGTCTCTAGTTCTCTTCTCCATGTGTTTTAGGTATGCCTCTATTTTGTTTGCCATGTAGGTTCCAGAGAAAGGACTTTTCGGTTATACTATTCAGTTACTTTTTGGTTATACTATTCAATTATTTTTTGGTTATACTATTCATTTACTTCTTGATTTTACTGTTTAATTACTTTTTGGTTATACTATTCAATTACATCTTGATTTTACTATTCCATTACTTTTTTGTTATACTATTCATACTACCAAAAAATGGTCAGGAGGAGGAGGGGATGACTAAGTGGGATGATGCCTGCCTCAAACTTGCCCAGGTGGGAATCACTGTACAGATGTTTTCTAAATAAGGAACTAAAACAGTGAATTCTAGTCTGATCCTGGGGTAATGGATTGAACATCTGGCCTTTTCAGATAATAATGAAATACTAGTAGGAGTCGTATGCATGTTAAAAGTATCAAAGTATCTCAGTTGTTGGAAATTGGAATCACTAGACCAAATAGATCACTGCCCAGGCCACATTTGTGGTATGTGGTTCTGATGCACACACATTTAGATCCTTCCTTAGGCTTAAGAGTTTGTGCACTTTGTTGGGATTCACCTTGTGGTTGAAATGAGAAAGCTAGACCACTTACTGAGTTATCTGAGTGTGCAGAGTGAACCTTTACAAAGCAAACCCAGCACATTGTTGTGATGAAATGCCTGTGGTGTTGGTTGGGCGTAGCATAGAGACAAACAACCTTTGGGCAAGGGAGAGGTGGTAAAACGCCTGTGGGACCAGATGGAGAAAGTGGTGGAACATACTGAGAACTCTTATGTGGAGGGAATGATATGACGGGGGATCGGCAGGGGTTCTGGAAGAATCTCAAAATAGAGAGGGAAGACCAGGAGAACTTTCAATGGCAGTAGGAATGAATAGCAGTATGACTCTTCGCTGGCTATTAAATAAGGGGACGGAGCATGTTTGGGAATGTCCTGAGTGCAGCGATGTCAGTTCTTAGCTTAACTCAACTCATAGAGACAAATACCTTGTGGTTTAACACCATTCATGACATGCCTCCATGCCACCAACTAAGCCCATCCAACATCATTTCTCTTGGTATGCCTCTGCTTCTTGTACTGGTCATCTTTCTGGTCGTCACAGTGTTTTCCAATGCTTCTCATTGCATGGTCAAAGAACACTGTATCATAGTTACAGTATATGGAATAGAAAAGTGTCATGCTTGTTTCTACTGCATACATTTTGTATGTCTTTATATGGATTGCCTTGTTCGAGGAAATGCAACCTAAAGACTAAATGTCATGGCAGGGTGGACCAGGCCCTAAGCCTAGGTTGGCAACTGGTCTATGATGGAAGCTCAGACAGGCGGACAGTTAGAGTATTGCTTCGGCAGCTTCTGCATCTTGTCTTGTTCCAGAAATATTGGTGTTACCTTTCCTCTAGAGTAAAGTAAGTAGGCCGAGATAGAGATCATGCTTCATGGGCAACACATGGTCTCAACAATTCAGCTCAGGTTTGGTGCTATGGAGAGGTATAACTCCATCCCTGGTCCCCGCCATGGGTTGTAGTCATTATGCATTTTTGTAAGTACTATGTAACAAACTATCGCCTTGTCTAAACGACAATTGCCTGTAGTAGAACGCAATTTCTATCACAGCTTTTTGCATGTGTTGTTGGTGTCATATTTATTCTTGATGGTTCACTGTTAAGAAAAGCATACTCCCAACTTAAGCGCTTTGTTAACTAACATTGGACTGCCCCAGTCTCTCCATTTCTAATGATTTTGGGCTCTGTTTTTTTTTTCTGGCAGGTGTGTGAATGTGCTTTCAGACTGGTTAGTGTGAACTGATGTGTGAGAGATTATCAGGGGTTATGCCATTTCTTGTCCTTCAGTTATTTAGCATTATTTTGTTTTCAGACAGTCATGTTTTTTTAGTGTGTCACATAATGACAATTTTATATTATTAATCAAATTGTGACATTAAAATGTATCATTACATTGTGACTAAATAGGCCAACATTTAAAGCAATACAGCAGGGGTGTCTTAAAGGTAATGAGACTGGGATAACAAACTTTTTAATGAACTACATGTGAACATTAGATATCAGCATGGCCGAATGGATAAGAGTATTAAGAACATCCGGTGAGCTGATGCTGACTTAGCAGGTTCAACCCCCACATCTGTCAGTTGGACTAAAATGTTGACTAATCATCCTTGACTTGGGGATATAAATTACGAGTATGTCTGAAGTCGCAGTGGGGTCGCCTGACTTTGAGGAACACTGATAATAAGGAAACCAAATCCACATGCAAAATTCAGGTCAATGCACTAGGAGTTGTAGCGTGTGTATGAGCTACACTTGAGTTCAAAGTGAGCGAACACACATATAAAAATAAACATAACTTCATTCAGAGTAGCTTCCCTTGAGAAGTCTCACACCACCGGAAGACGTTGCTTCTGCGTCTGGTAGCAGAGCTGCAAGTCTTCAACTGAATGTCCTTTCAGATGGCCTATCACGACCTTTTGGATGTTGTCCACACGATTCCTGCCAAGATTTGAGGTGGTAGTCAAGCTCGGAGAAGGTGAAGTCACATGAACTCAGATCAGGCAAGTATGGAGGATGCAGGACCAATGAAACCTCCCATGTGTTCCCAGTACCCATAAGGAGGCAATGTAAAGAAGCCATGCTGTAAGTAATCTACCATGTATGTCATGGGAGTCAGCTAAGGAGGGTTGGCGTGATACAGGCCCCCTCATTCAATAGAAGAGTTCAGCTGCAAATTCCAGCCAGTTATGAAGAAGTCTACAAAGTGCTTGGTGTGAGTTGGTTGGCAGCCATTGGGGAAACGAAGGGCAGCAGCAGAAAAGGAGAAACCACTGGAATACCACTTATTGTAATAATAACTGTTACAACACCTTGTAAGTTTACATTCTAATTATTTTATAGAGTCAATCGCCACATATAAGGCATTGTCATGTGTCACTGCTACACAGACTTACAGAACTTACTGCCATGTCAGACATGTTAGTAACATGTGTCAACTTGCTCGTGAATAGACATGTATTTCACATGGGGCAGTGAGGAGCATTTTGTGTGATATTCACTGGCACAGGAACAGAGCATAATGGGGTGATCCTTTGCCGTGAAGTTGGAACTGCGACTAACTAACTAACTGAACATGAAATAGTATGTTTCGATTGGTGTCAGGAATGTGATAACAGAGCTGCCCGTTTTCATGCAAGATTTTCATTTGGCCTGTCTTATTACTTTTGTCCGACACACCTTGTGTATAGTATAACAGTCGTGAAGCTGTTGTAATCAATTATTGGATGAATGTATTATTATTGTTTGTTATCAAAAAATGCTTTTAAGTGTAAATGGCTTTATTAAGTTGTATATAATAATTAGTTTCCAGCAATTTTTTTTACCAACAATTTGCTTTAATTCTCAACATATACAAAATTTTAATTATTGCTTTTTTTACACTCGTAATTTAGTATAATTCTCAGAAACTAATCTGCTAATATCCTCGTCATTGAAAGATACAAGGTGACTTCTTACATGAGGGAAATTTCTGTGTTTAATGCATATTGTGAATACCCACGCACACAAAACACAAAGTGGAAAAGGTCAGCTGTACAAAAACATGATTACAAATAACAGTGAATCTTATAACAGAGAAAGCCTTCACCGGCAAACACAAAATAGATACCCTTATGTTCGTTGCATTTCCTTTTCAGGATGTCACATTCAACCCCAGCATTTTTTTTAGCTGTTTGTGATTTACAAGGCAAGTTTACATTCAGTAGTTTGCCATTGCCTTCTTAACGACTAACACTCACACCACTGTTAAAAATCAACACTGGGCGGACTGCTTCAAAATCACCTGCAGCTGATTTTTAACATGGTTTGTGGGAGTACAAATCATGCTTGCTATCCATTTGTCACAGATATCCTCAACTACATGAAATAAATCAGTACCAGATATCCTCAAAACTACATGAAATAAGTCAGCAGCAGATAACCTCTTGTTCTGTTTCAGACCTGTGGCTTTGTTTATTTAAATACATACAGTATGGTGGGGTCACCATTTTCGGGTAGTTCATGCATTAAAGTGAAAGTAAAACCCTGCATCTACATACCTGGGGTCACACCCTTACATATTTTATAGGTAAGTACAAAGGGAACTAACCATCTTCATTATCTAGTGGCTTGTCCTGTGCCTGACTTTACCCTCAAAGCAGCCTTTTAAAATGTCTCTCTGTCTGAAGCCCATTGTCCTGCCCCTGTTGGTGTCATGTGTACATTATCTGTCACATCCTGAATCTTCTATGTTGTTGTGGACTTTGTCTTCTCCACTACCCTAGTACACCTCTCTCCATAATTGTCTTCTCCACTACCCTAGTACACCTCTCTCCATAATTGTCTTCTCCACTACCCTAGTACACATTCTCTCCATAATTATCTTCTCCACTACCCTAGTACACATTCTCTCCACAATTGTCTTCTCCACTATCCTAGTACACCTCTCCCCATAATTGTCTTCTCCACTACCCTAGTACACATTCTCTCCATAATTATCTTCTCCACTACCCTAGTACACATTCTCTCCACAATTGTCTTCTCCACTATCCTAGTACACCTCTCCCCATAATTGTCTTCTCCACTACCCTAGTACACCTCTCTCCATAATTGTCTTCTCCACTACCCTAGTACACCTCTCTCCATAATTGTCTTCTCCACTACCCTAGTACACCTCTCTCCATAATTGTCTTCTCCACTACCCTAGTACACATTCTCTCCATAATTATCTTCTCCACTACCCTAGTACACATTCTCTCCATAATTGTCTTCTCCACTATCCTAGTACACCTCTCTCCATAATTGTCTTCTCCACTACCCTAGTACACCTCTCTACATAATTGTCTTCTCCACTACCCTAGTACACCTCTCTCCATAATTGTCTTCTCCACTACCCTAGTACACATTCTCTACATAATTATCTTCTCCACTACCCTAGTACACCTCTCTACATAATTGTCTTCTCCACTACCCTAGTACACCTCTCTCCATAATTGTCTTCTCCACTACCCTAGTACACATTCTCTCCATAATTGTCTTCTCCACTACCCTAGTACACATTCTCTACATAATTGTCTTCTCCCCTATCCTAGTACACCTCTCTCTCCATAATTGTCTTCTCCACTACCCTAGTACACTTCTCTACATAATTGTCTTCTCCACTACCTAGTACACATTCTCTACATAATTGTACTTCTCCACTACCCTAGTACACCTCTCTCCATAATTGTCTTCTCCACTCCCCTAGTACACACTCTCTACATAATTGTCCTTCTCCACTACCCTAGTACACATTCTCTCATAATTGTCTTCTCCACTACCCTAGTACACCTCTCTCCATAATTGTCTTCTCCACTACCCTAGTACACATTCTCTCCATAATTGTCTTCTCCACTACCCTAGTACACATTCTCTCCATAATTGTCTTCTCCACTACCCTAGTACACCTCTCTCCATAATTGTCTTCTCCACTACCCTAGTACACATTCTCTCCATAATTGTCTTCTCCACTACCCTAGTACACATTCTCTCCATAATTGTCTTCTCCACTACCCTAGTACACCTCTCTCCATAATTGTCTTCTCCACTACCTAGTACACCTCTCTCCATAATTGTCTTCTCCACTACCCTAGTACACCTCTCTCCATAATTGTCTTCTCCACTACCCTAGTACACCTCTCTCCATAATTGTCTTCTCCACTACCCTAGTACACCTCTCTCCATAATTGTCTTCTCCACTACCCTAGTACACCTCTCTCCATAATTGTCTTCTCCACTACCCTAGTACACCTCTCTCCATAATTGTCTTCTCCACTACCCTAGTACACCTCTCTCCATAATTGTCTTCTCCACTACCCTAGTACACCTCTCTACATAATTGTCTTCTCCACTACCCTAGTACACCTCTCTCCATAATTGTCTTCTCCACTACCCTAGTACACCTCTCTACATAATTGTCTTCTCCACTACCCTAGTACACATTCTCTACATAATTGTCTTCTCCACTACCCTAGTACACCTCTCTCCATAATTGTCTTCTCCACTACCCTAGTACACCTCTCTACATAATTGTCTTCTCCACTACCCTAGTACACATTCTCTCCATAATTGTCTTCTCCACTACCCTAGTACACCTCTCTCCATAATTGTCTTCTCCACTACCCTAGTACACATTCTCTCCATAATTGTCTTCTCCACTACCCTAGTACACATTCTCTCCATAATTGTCTTCTCCACTACCCTAGTACACCTCTCTCCATAATTGTCTTCTCCACTACCCTAGTACACCTCTCTCCATAATTGTCTTCTCCACTACCCTAGTACACATTCTCTCCATAATTGTCTTCTCCACTACCCTAGTACACCTCTCTCCATAATTGTCTTCTCCACTACCCTAGTACACCTCTCTCCATAATTGTCTTCTCCACTACCCTAGTACACCTCTCTACATAATTGTCTTCTCCACTACCCTAGTACACATTCTCTCCATAATTGTCTTCTCCACTACCCTAGTACACCTCTCTCCATAATTGTCTTCTCCACTACCCTAGTACACATTCTCTCCATAATTGTCTTCTCCACTACCCTAGTACACATTCTCTCCATAATTGTCTTCTCCACTACCCTAGTACACATTCTCTCCATAATTGTCTTCTCCACTACCCTAGTACACATTCTCTCCATAATTGTCTTCTCCACTACCCTAGTACACATTCTCTCCATAATTGTCTTCTCCACTACCCTAGTACACCTCTCTCCATAATTGTCTTCTCCACTACCCTAGTACACATTCTCTCCATAATTGTCTTCTCCACTACCCTAGTACACATTCTCTCCATAATTGTCTTCTCCACTACCCTAGTACACCTCTCTCCATAATTGTCTTCTCCACTACCCTAGTACACATTCTCTCCATAATTGTCTTCTCCACTACCCTAGTACCATTCTCTCCATAATTGTCTTCTCCACTACCCTAGTACACATTCTCTCCATAATTGTCTTCTCCACTACCCTAGTACACCTCTCTCCATAATTGTCTTCTCCACTACCCTAGTACACATTCTCTCCATAATTGTCTTCTCCACTACCCTAGTACACCTCTCTCCATAATTGTCTTCTCCACTACCCTAGAACACCTCTCTCCATAATTGTCTTCTCCACTACCCCAGTACACCTCTCTACATAATTGTCTTCTCCACTACCCTAGTACACATTCTCTCCATAATTGTCTTCTCCACTATCCTAGTACACCTCTCTCCATAATTGTCTTCTCCACTACCCTAGTACACATTCTCTCCATAATTGTCTTCTCCACTACCCTAGTACACCTCTCTACATAATTGTCTTCTCCACTACCCTAGTACACATTCTCTCCATAATTGTCTTCTCCACTACCCTAGTACACCTCTCTCCATAATTGTCTTCTCCACTACCCTAGTACACATTCTCTCCATAATTGTCTTCTCCACTACCCTAGTACACATTCTCTCCATAATTGTCTTCTCCACTACCCTAGTACACCTCTCTACATAATTGTCTTCTCCACTACCCTAGTACACATTCTCTCCATAATTGTCTTCTCCACTACCCTAGTACACCTCTCTCCATAATTGTCTTCTCCACTACCCTAGTACACATTCTCTCCATAATTGTCTTCTCCACTACCCTAGTACACATTCTCTCCATAATTGTCTTCTCCACTACCCTAGTACACCTCTCCCCATAATTGTCTTCTCCACTACTCTAGTACACCTCTCCCCATAATTGTCTTCTCCACTACCCTAGTACACCTCTCCCCATAATTGTCTTCTCCACTACCCTAGTACACCTCTCTACATAATTGTCTTCTCCACTACCCTAGTACACCTCTCCCCATAATTGTCTTCTCCACTACCCTAGTACACCTCTCCCCATAATTGTCTTCTCCACTACCCTAGTACACCTCTCCCCATAATTGTCTTCTCCACTACCCTAGTACACCTCTCTCCATAATTGTCTTCTCCACTACCCTAGTACACCTCTCCCCATAATTGTCTTCTCCACTACCCTAGTACACCTCTCTACATAATTGTCTTCTCCACTACCCTAGTACACCTCTCTACATAATTGTCTTCTCCACTACCCTAGTACACATTCTCTCCATAATTGTCTTCTCCACTACCCTAGTACACATTCTCTCCATAATTATCTTCTCCACTACCCTAGTACACATTCTCTCCATAATTATCTTCTCCACTACCCTAGTACACATTCTCTCCATAATTATCTTCTCCACTACCCTAGTACACATTCTCTCCATAATTATCTTCTCCACTACCCTAGTACACATTCTCTCCATAATTATCTTCTCCACTACCCTAGTACACATTCTCTCCATAATTATCTTCTCCACTACCTAGTACACCTCTCTACATAATTGTCTTCTCCACTACCCTAGTACACCTCTCCCATAATTGTCTTCTCCACTACCCTAGTACACCTCTCTACATAATTGTCTTCTCCACTACCCTAGTACACCTCTCCCCATAATTGTCTTCTCCACTACCCTAGTACACCTCTCTACATAATTGTCTTCTCCACTACCCTAGTACACCTCTCTACATAATTGTCTTCTCCACTACCCTAGTACACCTCTCCCCATAATTGTCTTCTCCACTACCCTAGTACACATTCTCTCCATAATTGTCTTCTCCACTACCCTAGTACACCTCTCTCCATAATTGTCTTCTCCACTACCCTAGTACACATTCTCTCCATAATTGTCTTCTCCACTACCCTAGTACACATTCTCTACATAATTGTCTTCTCCACTACCCTAGTACACATTCTCTCCATAATTGTCTTCTCCACTACCCTAGTACACCTCTCTCCATAATTGTCTTCTCCACTACCCTAGTACACCTCTCTCCATAATTGTCTTCTCCACTACCCTAGTACACCTCTCTACATAATTGTCTTCTCCACTACCCTAGTACACATTCTCTCCATAATTGTCTTCTCCACTACCCTAGTACACCTCTCTACATAATTGTCTTCTCCACTACCCTAGTACACATTCTCTCCATAATTGTCTTCTCCACTACCCTAGTACACCTCTCTACATAATTGTCTTCTCCACTACCCTAGTACACATTCTCTACATAATTGTCTTCTCCACTACCCTAGTACACCTCTCTCCATAATTGTCTTCTCCACTACCCTAGTACACATTCTCTACATAATTGTCTTCTCCACTACTCTAGTACACCTCTTTCCATAATTATCTTCTCCACTACTCTAGTACACCTCTTTCCATAATTATCTTCTCCACTACCCTAGTACACCTCTCTACATAATTGTCTTCTCCACTACCCTAGTACACATTCTCTCCATAATTGTCTTCTCCACTACCCTAGTACACATTCTCTCCATAATTATCTTCTCCACTACCCTAGTACACATTCTCTCCATAATTATCTTCTCCACTACCTAGTACACATTCTCTCCATAATTATCTTCTCCACTACCCTAGTACACATTCTCTCCATAATTATCTTCTCCACTACCCTAGTACACATTCTCTCCATAATTATCTTCTCCACTACCCTAGTACACATTCTCTCCATAATTATCTTCTCCACTACCCTAGTACACCTCTCTACATAATTGTCTTCTCCACTACCCTAGTACACCTCTCCCCATAATTGTCTTCTCCACTACCCTAGTACACCTCTCTACATAATTGTCTTCTCCACTACCCTAGTACACCTCTCCCCATAATTGTCTTCTCCACTACCCTAGTACACCTCTCTACATAATTGTCTTCTCCACTACCCTAGTACACCTCTCTACATAATTGTCTTCTCCACTACCCTAGTACACCTCTCCCATAATGTCTTCTCCACTACCCTAGTACACCTCTCTACATAATTGTCTTCTCCACTACCCTAGTACACCTCTCTACATAATTGTCTTCTCCACTACCCTAGTACACCTCTCCCCATAATTGTCTTCTCCACTACCCTAGTACACATTCTCTCCATAATTGTCTTCTCCACTATCCTAGTACACCTCTCTCCATAATTGTCTTCTCCACTACCCTAGTACACCTCTCTCCATAATTGTCTTCTCCACTACCCTAGTACACATTCTCTCCATAATTGTCTTCTCCACTACCCTAGTACACCTCTCTACATAATTGTCTTCTCCACTACCCTAGTACACATTCTCTCCATAATTATCTTCTCCACTACTCTAGTACACCTCTTTCCATAATTATCTTCTCCACTACTCTAGTACACCTCTTTCCATAATTATCTTCTCCACTACTCTAGTACACCTCTTTCCATAATTGTCTTCTCCAGACATTCATGGTGTTTGACATGTCCAACATGCTTCATTTTCCTCAATTTTATTTACCTTAACAACCAATCGTCTTCAATACCAAATTCTTGTTGAATCAGTCCTCTTTGTTCTCCTTTTAGTCCTGTTAATTGTTAACACTCTCCTGTAATATTTGTATTTGTGATTTGTTTCATGTCCAAGTATCACAACAAGAACACCACAGACACAATGAGTGTTCTTAATTCAGGGTACAGTTACCATGTTAATTCTTTGTTTTATTTTATTTCGATTTATTTTCGCTTGTATAAAATTCACTCCAAATTCACGGCTTGTCTCATTTCATTGTTTGCGTAAATATTATTTTCCTGAATAGAGGTAAATTATTATAAATAAAGATGTACTTTTTTATAAAATCCAAATACACATTTGTTGTTGGCATTGTATTTGACTAAGAACATGGTTGTGAATTCTGGAGGGTTAGTTTACAAGCAGGAACATCCCTGGGGGTCTCAGACATGTGCTACTTCATCATCATCATGTGCCATGCTGATAAACATGGGCAGTCATGTTTCACCATCGAACATGCTCTGTGGTTAAGCCATCCAGATAATTTCTTTTCTGCCTTCCCCTTGTTCTTTTCCCCTCAATTTTGCCAGTTGTTACCAAGTTCTGTAGTTAATGTGGTTCTACATACACATGTTAAAGGTGCTGTGGATTGTCAGATTTGTTGAATAAGACCAAGACAGAATAAGAACTTCTCACAAGCATCTCAAGGAGACAGTAAGCATATTATCATGATCATCAAGTGCCTTGCCTGCTGGCATGGGTGATCATGTCTCTCCACAAATTGTGATCTCCGACGGCATGGATCAGTTTGTGTGTTGACTCCCTTCCTTGCCAAGACTGTCAAGAATTTTGGCACTTTGTCTTCATGTATCTCTTTTTCAACAAATATTTCCGGGTGTCACAACATGTTACAGTTTTTGTCTTCTCATGTGGTCACAAAATGATGACTGATGTTTGTGACTTAGCCTCACTCAAAATTTCCAGATTGCTCATTTTGGCTGTCCAATAAATTTTCAGCATTCTACTATAAAACCATTTCTCCAAGGCTTCGAGGAACTTATTTTGTCCTTTTACTAATTGTCCAAGATTTGTAGCTGTATGTTAAAACTGGATCTATGTAACGTGAAATGCAATCCGTAAAATGATTAGAGAAATTAGACGTAGACAGTCACAATTTTTTGGACACGTTAAGAGAATAAAGAAATTGGAGAACTTGGTGACAACTGACAAGATTGAGGGGAAGAGAACAAGGGTAAGACCAAGAAGTAAATACCTGGATGGCTTGGCCACGTGGTATGGTAGAGACAAGAACACTGAGCTGATTCATGACTCTGGTGATCAAGTGAGATGGCAAAACATGACCACCCACGCTTATCAGCATGGTACATTATGATGTAATGTGAGAGAATTCTCATGAGTATGTTATGGCCACATTATGAGAATAGAAACATTGGACCATTTGTTACAGATGGAACGATTCTTAGAAAAAGAGGAGACCACAGCAAGGAAAGATTCATAGAAAAGGAGGGGACCACAGCAAGGAAAGATTCATAGAAAAGGAGGGGACCACAGCGAGGACAGATTCATAGAAAAGGAGGATACGACAGCAAGGGAAGATTCATAGAAAAGGAGGATACGACAGCAAGGGATGATTCATAGAAAAGGAGGGGACAACATCGAGGAGAGATTCTTGACAGTCTTGGATCATTATATAGCGGCCTGTCCTGGGAAGAACCTGGCCATGGTTTCTGGGGAAAGTGCAAAGAATGTCTCAGACGGACAGAACCTGGCCATGGTTTCTGGGGAAAGTGCAAAGTATGGACGGGCAGAACCTGGCCATGGTTTCTGGGGAAAGTGCAAAGAATGTCCCAGACGGACAGAACCTGGCCATGGTTTCTGGGGAAAGAGCAAAGAATGTCCCAGACGGACAGAACCTGGCCATGGTTTCTGGGGAATGTGCAAAGAATGTCCCAGACGGACAGAACCTGGCCATGGTTTCTGGGGAAAGTGCAAAGTATGGACGGGCAGAACATGAAACAGTTAGTTGCATATCCTTAACAGGATGACTCATACAGTCCCATCATTTTATGGCTGTTTGTGATTTCTTGGCAAGCTTACGTAAAGTAGTTTGCCTTTGCTTTCTGAACGACCAGCACTCATATCGTTGTATGACAACCAGCGCAAAGCGAATTCCCAATCAACTGCGGCTGTGTTTCAAACACGTTAAGCGGGATTGCGAATTAGAAAATGAAGGAGGCTTTCGAAATTTCTCTGTCCACTAGCTTTGACTGCTATAGTTTTCTAGGCATAAAGTATAAATAAAGGAGTTTGCCATTCCCTCCTCCTTTTGCAGTGACCGTACTCGTAGATGATTGTGGTCATTGCCTTTACACAGAGATCTGTCTTGCGCCGTTACTCAGAAATCAGGTTATGAATTTAATGATTGTGGCAGAGAAAGAGATTTAAGAAGAAGCATGGTTAGGCAGCTCACTGACATTCTTTTTTCTTTCTTTTGTCCTTCACTGCCTTTTGCCATTAGACGTTGCAGGCTTGATTGGTGATTGGTTTCCGGAACTAGGGCTCGCTCGATCGCTTGCTATGGTGAGATGTAGATGTTTAAAGGTCTTGGCGACTCCGTTGATCCATCTTTTTCGTGGTCTTCCCCTGCCTTTTGATGTTTCCATTTTCATTGTGTATGCTCTTGCTGCCAGCGACATTGGGTTCATTCTCACTAGATGACCGAACTAGTTAAGTCTTTGTTTTTCAATTAATTTAACTGGTGTTGTTCCAACTGTTTTGTAGATCTCTTCGTTTCTAATATGGTCTCTTCTTGGACTTGTTCGCTGCTTTACTCAGGCATCTCATTTCACAAGTAGTGAGTTTTCTTTCCTGCTCTTTAGTCAGTGCTCATGTTTGGCACTGATAGCACAACGTTGGTATAAAAATTGTATTCATAATGTTTTTCTTTATCTCCATGAATATAGGATGTAAGTTGATATACAACATTATTGGCTTGTTTAGTTCTAGTCTCCATCTATATTTCTATCTAACCTGTCATCTGATGTAAAGCTGCTCCTAAGATATTTGATTTTGATTTGAATTTAGTCGTTTGTCCTCCTAATTAACTCTTGCACTGAAAACTAATCATGTCTTGTGCCATATCCATCGGCATGGGCAGTCAGTTTATCATCTCACGTGATCATCAGTTTTGGATCAGCTCTGTGTTTTTGTCTATGTGATTCCATATGACAAAGCCATCCATATATTCATCTCTTTGTCATCCTCTCGTCCCTTCCCCTGTTAGATTTGCCAGTTGTCACAAAGTTTTAAAATTTACTTCACCTTATAACGTGCCGGAAGAAATCATGTCCATCTGTATCTAACGTATCTAACCGATATACGGGTTTCATCTGTTTCTGGAATGACTGCCTTATTCGTTTTCTGTACATCCTCGGTGTTCATTGCACTTTCCACAAAAACCACATCTCCATCGACATTAGACATTTTTCGACTTGTCTGCTTATTGCTCAGGTTTCACATGCATATAACAAAATAAGCTCTATCTAGAACTTTAAAACTTTATCTCAGTGCGGTCGGCCGCTTTATTGGTGAGTTTATCGTGGATATTCTTCCCAGGGTCTGCGTGTATATATATATCCATCATGTGCCATGCCGATTAGCGTGGGCGGTCATGTACTGCCATGTCACTCGATCACCAGAGTCGTGGATCAGCTCTGTGTTCCTGTCTCGACCATGCCACTTGACCAAGCCATCCAGGCATTTACTTCTAGGTCTCCCCCTTGGTCTCTTCCCTTCGATCTTGCCAGTCGTCACTAAGTTCTCCAATTCATTTCTTCTCATAACATGCCCAAAAAATTGTGTCTGTCTTCGTCTAATGTCTCTAATCAGTTTACGATCTTCATTTGTTTCTTGAAGGACTTGTTCATTGGTTTTTCTGTCTGTCCATGGTATTCTTTGCATTTTCCTCAGAAACCACATTTCCACAGCCATCAGCTGTTTTTCAGCTTGACTGCTTATTGTCCACGCTTCACATCCATACAAAAGTATAGGTTCTATGTAGCACTTGAACACTCTTTTTCTCATTTCAGTTGATATCTTGTTATTGGTCAGTATGTTTTTCATCTTGCAAAAGGCTACCTTCGCAATGGCAATTCTTGTTCTAATCTCTTCAAGGCATCTCCCATCAGATGTTATGACTGTGCCGAGATAACTGTATCGATTCACTTGCTTAAGAATATGCCCATTTACTAGTATATCACATTGTGGTATTTCCTTCTTCCCAGTGACGACCATAATCTGTGTCTTCTTAATATTCAGTTCTAACCATAGTTGTTCACTGTGTGCAACAACCGCATCTACTAAATTTTGCAGGTCCTGTTCATTGTCTTCAATCAAGACTGTATCATCTGCATATCTAATGTTATTGATGTATCGTCCCCCCATGTTGATTCCTTCCATATCTTCTATATTTTTGAAAATATTTTCACTGTACAGGGAAAAAAGATCTGGAGACATTGCACATCCCTGTCTCACACCTGTTTTAATAGGCTGATAATGACCTACATTGTTATCAATTCTGATGGCAGCTTGTTGTTTCCAATATATGTTATTTACATGTCTAAGGTCTTTTCCATCAATTTGTAGATCTTCAAGCATCCTTATCATGTCGACATGTCTCACTTTATCGAAAGCCTTTGTGTAGTCAATAAAGCAAAGATATAGATCTTTGTTTACTTCTATATAACGTTCATTTACTGTTCTCAACATATACACAGCATTTACTGTGACAGAGAATCAGTAGTGGCTCGAATCGCGTCGGTAACTTACGGGGCATATGAGCCGGCTGTTAAGAAAGCAATGGCAAACTACTGAGCGTAATCTTGCCAAGAAATCTACAATCAGCTGAAAGATGCTGATGTTGACAGCAATGTCCTGTAAAGGATATGCAAACAATTTTTTTAACTTCTACAAACCCACATTATTCTTCTCCTATTTCGGGTTGTATTTTCTTCCTGACTCTTTGCATGATAATTCTCAGCAGAATCTTCGTGATGTGGCTCATTATACTAATTGTTCGATGTCGATCGCATTCCAAGGCTCCTGATTTCTTCGGGATTGCAATACATATAGAATTACATAATTTAGGAGGTATATCTCCAGTATCGTATATTGCGTTCAGCAGTCTGATGACTTGGTCTATTCCATATTCTTCTAAGGCACTGATCATTTCTACTGTTATGTTATCTGTACCCGGGGTCTTGCCAGTTTTCATATGGTTAAGAGCATTCTGAACTTCCATATTCAAAACTGATGGTCCTTCATTATTATTCCGATGACCATATTGTTCTTCTCTTGTATCATCATAAAGGTCTATCACATAATCTGACCACGCATGTAAATTCTGATCTTTTAATTATGATTTTGCCTATTATGATTTTGATATTAGGAGCGTTCATTTGAAATCCGTTCGTGCCGCACCGCGCGTAATTGCGTACGTTGAACATGATCATGTCATAGTCATGTGATAAGTACTGACCAATGAATAAAAGCGCACGTGCTTATCTTCCCATGATGCATAGGTTCTGTTCGTGACCGTTGAGAAAATGGCCGAGTTGATCCAAAATCCGTCCAAAGAAGCTCAAAGAGCGGTGATTCAGTTTCTTTCATTTAAAGGATGTCGACCAGTGGACATTCATCTAAGAGTGCAGGCAGCGTAAGGTAACAAATGTGTGTCGAAGACAACAGTGACAAACTGGGCACGAATGTTTCGGAAAGGACGTCAGTTCACGACAGATCTTCGACAACAGGGTCAAGCACATATTGTTGCAACAGAAAGAAAGAAAAAACCATCGCCAAAATTGATGCAGCATTACAGATGAACTGTTGTCGAAGCATACGTTCGCTAGCGAAAGAATTTGATGTGTCAATTGGGACAATTCAAAAGGTCGTTTGTAAGAAATTGCAATATCGGAAGGCGTGTTCACAGTAGGTACCACGGATGTAGGACATTGAACAGGTTGGTGAATGTTCTGCCTACGGTCTACATATATGCAGACACTGTATGAGTAATAGCTTGAATTCAGGGTACAGTTACCATGTTATTTCTTTGTTTTCTTTGATTTCCATTTAAATTACTAATAATGGCTTGTATAAAAGTCACCCCTAATTCCCGGCTTATCTCATTTCATTGTTTGCGCAAATATTATTTTACTGAATAGAGGTAAATGATTAGAAATACAGATTTCTGCCCGGCACCTGCATATATCCAGACCTCAGGCAGAACATCCACCGACCTGTTCAATACCTCCTGTATATGCATACTCCACTAAATATAGTATAGCTGAAGCCAGAGTGATACTCCACTAAATCTAGAATATGAAGAGACTTGTCCCCCAACACAGCACTGAAACTCCGTCTCCCCTGGGACTGTGGGGCAGAACTCCTGTTTCCCTTCTGCGGACCCAAGATCCCAGGTCCATGTTTAAACCCCTCCTCCCTTCCTCTCGAAGGGCATTCGAATACATGACTATCAGGCCGCCAGGTGAGCGTGCCAGCGACTGCGCCACGGCATATCCCGAGATAAGACAACAAACATGCCAGTTGACTGTCCTTTATAGGACGTGGCAACCAACAATACACACACCAGTTACCTGTCCCGCACAGGACGTGGCAACCAACAATACACACACCAGTTACCTGTCCCGTACAGGACGTGGCAACCAACAATACACACACCAGTTACCTGTCCCGTACAGGACGTGGCAACCAACAACACACACACCAGTTACCTGTCCCGTACAGGACGTGGCAACCAACAATACACACACCAGTTACCTGTCCCGTACAGGACGTGGCAACCAACAATACACACCAGTTGCTTATCCTGTACAGGACGTGGCAACCAACAATACACACCAGTTGCTTATCCTGTACAGGACGTGGCAACCAACAATACACACCAGTTACCTGTCCTTTATAGGACGTGGCAACCAACAATACACACACCAGTTACCTGTCCCGTACAGGACGTGGCAACCAACAACACACACACCAGTTACCTGTCCCGTACAGGACGTGGCAACCAACAATACACACACCAGTTACCTGTCCTGTACAGGACGTGGCAACCAACAATACACACACCAGTTACCTGTCCCGTACAGGACGTGGCAACCAAATATACACACACCAGTTACCTGTCCCGTACAGGACGTGGCAACCAACAATACACACACCAGTTACCTGTCCCGTACAGGACGTGGTAACCAACAATACACACCAGTTGCTTATCCTGTACAGGACGTGACAACCAAAAATACACACCAGTTACCTGTCTTTTATAGGACGTGGCAACCAACAATACACACACCAGTTACCTGTCCCGTACAGGACGTGGCAATCAGCAATAAATACACCCGTTGTCTGTCCTGTACAGGACGTGGCAACCAACAATAAACACACCAGTTGCCTGTCCTGTACAGGACGTGGCAACCAACCCACCAGTGTTTAGCTGTGTCTGTGATCTTCCAGGCAATTTTATGCTCGGTAGTTTGCCATTGCTTTCTGAACGACTCACGGTCATACCATTGTGAAAATCAACGCAAAGCGGTCTGTTTCCAAATCATCTGCGGCTGACTTTGAACCCGGCACGTCGGGTTGTGCAATCGCATTCACTACCCCTAAGCCATAGACTTGGGAGAAATAGGCAATGTAGAGAGATACATATGTTGGGACACGTAGGCAGGCAATGTAGAGAGATAAATATGTTGGGACACGTAGGCAAGCAATGCAGAGAGATAAATATGTTGGGACACGTAGGCAGGCAATGTAGAGAGATAAATATGTTGGGACACGTAGGCAGGCAATGTAGAGAGATAAATATGTTGGGACACGTAGGCAGGCAATGTAGAGAGATAAATATGTTGGGACACGTAGGCAGGCAATGCAGAGAGATAAATATGTTGGGACACGTAGGCAGGCAATGTAGAGAGATAATATGTTGGGACACGTAGGCAGGCAATGTAGAGAGATAAATATGTTGGGACACGTAGGCAGGCAATGCAGAGAGATAATATGTTGGGACACGTAAGCAAGCAATGCAGAGAGATAAATATGTTGGGACACGTAGGCAGGCAACGTAGAGAGATAAATATGTTGGGACACGTAAGCAGGCAATGCAGAGAGATAATATGTTGGGACACGTAGGCAGGCAATGTAGAGAGATAATATGTTGGGACACGTAGGCAGGCAATGTAGAGAGATAATATGTTGGGACACGTAGGCAGGCAATGTAGAGAGATAAATATGTTGGGACACGTAGGCAGGCAATGTAGAGAGATAATATGTTGGGACACGTAGACAGGCAATGTAGAGAGATAAATATGTTGGGACACGTAGGCAGGCAATGTAGAGAGATAATATGTTGGGACACGTAGGCAGGCAATGCAGAGAGATAAATATGTTGGGACACGTAGGCAGGCAATGCAGAGAGATAAATATGTTGGGACACGTAGGCAGGCAATGCAGAGAGATAAATATGTTGGGACACGTAGGCAGGCAATGCAGAGAGATAAATATGGTGGGACACGTAGGCAGGCAATGCAGAGAGATAATATGTTGGGACACGTAAGCAAGCAATGCAGAGAGATAAATATGTTGGGACACGTAGGCAGGCAATGTAGAGAGATAAATATGTTGGGACACGTAGGCAGGCAATGTAGAGAGATAATATGTTGGGACACGTAGGCAGGCAATGTAGAGAGATAATATGTTGGGACACGTAGGCAGGCAATGTAGAGAGATAATATGTTGGGACACGTAGGCAGGCAATGTAGAGAGATAATATTTTGGGACACGTAGGCAGGCAATGCAGAGAGATAAATATATTTAGACACGTAGGCAGGCAATGCAGAGAGATAAATATGTTGGGAAACGTAGGCAGGCAATGTAGAGAGATAATATTTTGGGACACGTAGGCAGGCAATGCAGAGAGATAAATATATTTAGACACGTAGGCAGGCAATGCAGAGAGATAAATATGTTGGGACACGTAGGCAGGCAATGCAGAGAGATAGATATTTTGGGACTACGTAGGCAGGCAATGCAGAGAGATAAATATGTTGGGACACGTAGGCAGGCAATGCAGAGAGATAGATATTTTGGGACACGTAGGCAGGCAATGCAGAGAGATAAATATGTTGGGACACGTAGGCAGGCAATGCAGAGAGATAAATATATTTAGACACGTAGGCAGGCAATGCAGAGAGATAAATATGTTGGGACACGTAGGCAGGCAATGCAGAGAGATAAATATGTTGGGACACATAGGCATGCAATGCAGAGAGATAAATATATTTAGACACGTAGGCAAACAATGCAGAGAGATAGATATTTTGGGACACGTAGGCAGGCAATGCAGAGAGATAAATATGTTGGGACACGTAGGCAGGCAATGCAGAGAGATAAATATGTTGGGACACGTAGGCAGGCAATGCAAAGAGATAAATATCTTGGGACACATAGGCATGCAATGCAGAGAGATAAATATATTTAGACACGTAGGCAAACAATGCAGAGAGATATATTCAGACATGTAGGCAGGCAATGCAGAGAGATAAACATGTTAGAACACGTAGGAAAGCAATACGAAGAAATAAATATGTAAACAAACGCATACAGTAATAAGTGATGTGATATAAACATACACACACAAGCGCACATTAAAATAAAAATAAACACAATGAGATAAATATGCACAGACGCGTACACGGACAACTCATGCAGTGAGATACATGCATTCATCTCCCGGACAGAAAACAACATGGAGATTCCAAGCTTGATTGTGTTTATCATTTGCAACACGCACAAAAACTTGTCAGGGCATGATTCATTCCCCCTCTCGCCCTCCGCCTCTCCCCATTTCTGGGCAAGAAACAGCAGGCACTCATTTATTCAACGAGAATTCCTAAGTATAAACTGGCATTTTTGTTTTTTAAACAGTCAGTTGTACCAGAAGCAGAAATGGCGCATCCTTGTCAATTTTGCTATAGGCAGCGAACATGGTCATAAACTATCATTGTACTCTCATTTCACTTGTTGTATTGTGGATTATTATTTATGAACTCTCAGATATCCTGACATTAATTTGTTTCATGTCTACCCCCGCATTGCTGCTGTTTGAGAAATAGGCACATCTACTTCCCATGATCTGGTATCGATCGTCCGGAACCTGGCGAATGACAGGTCAAATGGCGCACAAATCTCGCTCCTGTAAGCACGTGCATGGCGTCTGCAATACCAGAAGTGGGCGGAGCTAACAGCGATAAAACTGACAGCCAGTACCACCGCATATGTGACGCCAGGCCTGGTGATATGCACGATCTTCTCGGAAAGATTGGCAAATTTGGAATAATTTCCGATAAATCCATCCTGGGATGTCGCGAGAGCAGCGATCTGGCCGGCTCAGACACCTTCCATGGCACGAGGCAAGGTCGAACAAGAAATCGTCTGCAGTTTGTCAATGCCTATGTTCGCTTGACAGGGGCGGGGACAACTTGTCTCAATTATCTCCATCCCCGTGGTCTGCGTTCTGTGGAAAGCAATGCTCTAGGGTATTTTCCTATTGATATCGCACACACGATGTTCCATTCATTTTGGAGAGGGGGATCTCGAAAAAAAAAGAAGAAGAAGAAAAGAAGAAAGACTGAAAACAAGACTACTGTTAATTGTGTTCCATTTCATTAACAGTCGCATGCTTACTGTTAATACAGCCCTCGTTAATTGCCACACTGATTGCCGTTTGGTTGTTTTCTTAACCATGTATTGATACGAAAGGCCGTGGTACTGTGTATATTGGAACTCATTCATAATTCATTCACGTAAGACGCCACAAGATACAGGCCGGAATTGGGACATTGAGTGACGAGAAATAAACAATTGCATCCTTTCTGATTATTAAAATGTGTTATCTAAACTTCATCAATCCATCCATCCACCCATCGCTCTATCCATAATTCCACCCATCACACCATCTGTTCACCATTCCATCCATCATTCCATGCATCCATCGACCCATTATTACATTCATCAATTCCTCAACCATTCCACCAACCCATCCATTTATTCATACATACATAATTCCACATGTCATCCCATCCATCCATGTAACATTCCATCCATCATTCCATCCACAAATTCATCCGTCATTGCATCCATCCATCATTTCAGTCCATAAATCCATCTATCACTTCATCCATCCATGCATTCATCAATCCTTTAAATCCATTCATCCATCTATTTTCTATCTATTGTCAGCCCGCACGCCTGCCTGTCTAAACCCATGAAACAAGTTTACTGACATTCCTTACGGTCGTCCTCCCCACTTCCCTTGTATTTATTTAGTTATTTTATTCAGCTGTGAACATGCTATTCTGCCACGCTGACAATCTTCCTCTGTTATGTCCCTGATAGTATCAGGTTGTTATGTCTCCCACTACCCGTTCACGTCTTCACTTTGCCCGCTTACTGCCATTCACCAACAGTTCTGATGAAATGGCAATCTCACAAAACCACAACGAGTAGTCACACAAAAGAACAACTGGACATCCTCGACAGGTCAATTGTTTATTCAATAATAATGTCTTTCTCGTGCAGTTGGCCACTATCATAACATAGTGTAGATGCCGTTTCCAATTTAAATGTGTACCAACTGTGAGTTAAATATAATAATTAATTCTTCATGATCGACCATGTACGATCGTTTCCAAGAAGTCTTTGTGACAGAATACCAGAGTTAGTTTGTGAACTAAGCCAACTTACAACTTTACTTTAGTTGGCCATTCATTCCACCTTGCATGGCGGACTGGAACAGCGAACGCCGTCACTAGACCTCCTCTGCCCTCAGCCTAGATCCCCGAATGACTACCCAAACCCTATTGAGATGCCCAGTGTCAGCCTGCCAACACTAGTTTGTATTATCTTTATAGCTGCCGTCGAAAACCAACCTTCTTGAACCGCCATCCCAAGCTTGACTACCATCGTGACGTTCTTCACCGTGACGTCACCTTCCGATATTCACGTGGGATTCCCGAGATGACATCCTACTTTCACTTTCGTTTTCCGTGTCTCAGTATTGAATTCTATTCAACCTTTCTGCGTGTTCCATCTTCTCCCACGATTTCATGGAGCATGTTACTAACTATTTCCTCATTACTATTAATCCAGCTCGTTCTTATTGACAAATGCTACATGGCACTTACCCAATGTTATGTTGTGTGTTTTTTTTTTTATTACTCAGCTTTCATGGAACTAGAAAGTTGAGTTAAGATTCGACAACACAGCACTCTGGATATTCCCATAGTGCTCCGTCCTCATCTGCAACAGCCAGTGAAGAGTCCTAATACTAATGGTAGCAGTAGCAGTCTGAGTATGTGTCCGCCTTACATTTGCTCGGAGTTTTGAGTGTCGGCCAGATCCTCTAGTCACTCCCTGCAGCACCAGTCTCTCCAGTCCGTGATAATCTCTCTCTTCTTCTGCACTTTACACACGGTTCAAAGGTCAACAAAATCGGCCTGATCATGCACCAATACACGGAAACAGCAGGTATGAATGTAGACTGTCAACTATTCCAGACACAGTGGTGGGGGAGAGCTAGGGGAAGGTATTGTCTATGAGAAGGGATTGTCTATGAGAAGGGATTGTCTATGAGAAGAGATTGTCTATGAGAAGGTATTGTATATGAGAAGGGATTGTCTATGAGAAGGGATTGTCTATGAGAAGGTATTGTATATGAGAAGGGATTGTCTATGAGAAGGGATTGTCTATGAGAAGAGATTGTCTATGAGAAGGGATTGTCTATGAGAAGGGATTGTCTATGAGAAGGGATTGTATATGAGAAGGGATTGTCTATGAGAAGGGATTGTCTATGAGAAGAGATTGTCTATGAGAAGGGATTGTCTATGAGAAGGTATTGTATATGAGAAGGGATTGTCTATGAGAAGAGATTGTCTATGAGAAGGGATTGTCTATGAGAAGAGATGGTCAGTGAAAGGACGTAACGTCCCTGGCGCTTTTCACGCTCTTGTGACCAACATTCGTGGCGGGTCACTTCGCACGGTCTCCTCGTACAGACATGATCTATATCTGTATAAACTCGATCATGGCACATACAAAGTTTAGTGAGACCTCACACACACCCGATATGATGCTCCTAGTACTTCACATACTAATGGCAAGTTCCTGCTAAGGGATCACATATCCAGTACGCATTTTAAGCTAGGGCGGTTTGAAAAATCCGATTCTGTGGCCACTGGGATTCGAGACAAGCCTGTTCCAAAGTGACTGTGCTATTCGGCTGATTTGTTAAATATTAAGTTTTGCACTCATATGTTGGTGCGAGAAATATGCCTGCTGTTAGTATGATGAGATTTGCTTTTCTATCTGTTCCAGTCATCATGCTTGCTTGCTTGCTTGTGTTCGTTGGCTTGAGCTCCAACACGAAATCCTGTATGTCGGATGAAGACATCCTGTTGTCCAACATCAGTGTGATGTCATACAAGGACCTGAGTTTTGCGTGAGTATCCGTTGTCCCATGTCTGACTTATTGGTGTGCAGACTGGTGGTTCCTCGCCGTACAGGCAGACACTCTCCGACTTCGGAGGAATCGGCCATCCTACTGACTTTAGCCAGGACCCCGAAAGGACCTGTTGCCCAGGACGCTCGACGAGGACGCGTCAATAGGTCTTGGCCAGTATATAACCCGGCCCTGGTGCCTTGGAAACACCTCTGCGTCCCCCAGTCATCATCATCATCATCATCATCATCATCATCATCATCATCATCATCATCATCATCATCATTATAATCATCATCATCATCATCTAGTGCCTTGCTGACGTGTGTTGACTCTATTCCGTGCCATGACACAAGACTGTCAAGAATTTTCTCATGCTGTCTTCCTCTATCTTTCTTTCTGCAAATCTTTACGGGTCTCACAACATGCCTCAGTTTGTGTCTTCTCATAACGTGGACAAAACACGATGACTGCCTCTTTCTGATGTTTGTGATAAATTGTCTATGGGACTTAGCTTCCCTCAAAATGTCCAGATTGCTCATTTTGGCTGTCCAATGAATTTTCAGCATTCGCGTAGAAAACCATTTCTCCAAGGCTTCCGGGGATTTTTTTTTTCTTTCGTCTGTTTACTAATTGTCCAGAATTCGCAGCCGTATGTTAAGATTGGTTCTATGTAACATGCAAGAACTCTCTTTCTAATGTTCAAGGACAATGACTTATTGCACAAAACGTTCTTGATTTGATAGACATAAACATTTTATACATTTTGTAGAGCAATGATTGTTTCTATCATCATATTCCCTTCTACCGTCATCAGACAACACATTCAGACAATAATTATAATTTTCTGCACGATTTGCGGCGTGTAGGCTTTGCCAGGTTACCGGTGTCTTTGTTTTTTATTATGTCAGTCCAATTTAATATGTGTTCTACAAATACCATCCTGTTATTTACCTACCTCTCTGTTTTGCCAATGTAGGTAGTTTATGTTATGCGATTTTTGCAGTATGCACCTGGTGAGGTGCAGCGAAATATTCCAGGCAATAAATCGTGCATTTTATGAATTGTGTCTTCGTTGTACAAACTCACCACCGGAAAACATTGTTTTGAATGTCTTTATTGTTGTTTTTATCGAGTCGAGATATAAATTTAGTTTTTCACGTTTTTCTTGCACAGACTTTAGTAGTTTCTCAAATCCCATTTATGTTGTTGACAATAGTAATGTCTTGTCAACATATCCATTCCACCGATTACCAAGGGATCTTAACGCTCCTAGCTAATATTTTCTACTAAATTTCTTAATGTTATTTTTAGAACACTATTTTCCCGTCACAAAATCCGACCAGCCGACACAAATGCTTAAATAATCGGCTCGATATACTGCCAGCCCGTTGTGCAAAAGTTCAGATATCTGGATGTAGTCATTGTTCGATGTGGGTTGAGTTGCTTCATCATCGTCACCACCACCACCACCACCACCACCATCATCATCATCATCATCATCATCATCATCATCATCATCATCATCATCATCATCATCATCAAGTGCCCTGCCAACTGGCGTAGTCGTTCTTGTCTCTCTACAGATCTCGCTCTTTTGTGTTCTTGATCAACTTTGCTGGTGATATACCTTCATACCACCGTCTTAATCCACCCAGCATAATTTTTCTTGTCCGTTTCCGTCTCTTTTCCCACTGAATTATCCAACCGTCTCATTCTCCAGCACTTCTCTTATCATCACACGACCAAAGATAGCTGTTTGTCTCTTTCTTATTGTTGTATGTAATGTTCTAGTTTCATTAGTTTCTTTCAAGCAGTCTTTATTAGTTACTTTGGCAGTCCACGGAATTCGCAACATTCATTTAAGAAACCACATCTCTGTTGCTCCAAGCTCTTCCTAATTTGTTCATTTACATTCCGAGATTCACTGCCAAACAGCACAAGAGGTTCTATATAGCATTTCAGCACTCGCTTTCTTCAATAACTGTGGCTTATTGCATAAGATACCTTTCATTTTCTGAAATGCCGCTTTTGCTTGCCATACTCTGTTCTGAAATGATTAAGTGCCAAGGGATGATAAATAGTCTTGTTCGAATTCCCCGTTACTGCCGTAGGTGTATAAACCAAATTATAATTAAAATATCAATACATTAGTTTTCCCTATGCAACTCCCTGTAATTTGATATATAACACAACTTGTCTGCTACCATACTAAGAACTTTAAAGTCATAACTGTGACACAGCCCTACTTTCTATTTCCCGACATCCGTTTTTGTTTGGTCCAAACCTACCGTTTGTTTGGCACATAAAACTGTTAATCTCTGTTGTGCATCTTCCATCGGATGTTATACTCCTCAAATACGATGAATAAATCAACAATAAAGGGACAGTGGAGGGTCAGCTTGACAACAAGATAATCACAAGTGGCAGAAGTGCGACTTCCAATCCATCGAGACACTCCTGCTTTGTGTGAGTGTGCCTGCTTTCCTATTTAGCTGTCAACTCCACTGTTCTATCTGTGCGGTTTTCCTGGTTATATGGGTAGACAAGGATTTAGAAGAGCGCTTTGTGTAAACAACAAAAATATATTTAAAAAACAACAATAAGATTAAAAGGCTAGAAGATCGACTTCATTGCACCTGGTGTTATCCCGTATGACTCCGTCTCCTTCCGCAGGGCAGCCTTCCGAAAGCGTCGCACAAAGCACGAACTCTGTAGCTCCAGCGACGACCTCCAAGAGTCTCCGAGAAAATTACACTCGTGAATTGAATGACGCAGCTCTGAATCGAACCCACAACCTTCGGAGGGCGAGGCAGGCGTTGTAACCACGTCGACACGGATATTATTTATTTAACTGATTAAGTGCCATGGGATGATTAATGGTCTTAAGCGACTTTCCGTAACTGTCATGGGCTTATATATCACCGAAATGTCGTCATTGCGTTACAATATTACGTCTGCTACCATGTTAACAACGATAAAGTCATAACTGTGACACACTCGGACTTTCCGTTTTAAGCCACCATTTTTGTTTGGTCCAAACCTACTGTTTGTTTGGCACAGAATCTGTTAAAGCATCGTATCTTCGCAAACTGTCACATTTCAGTGTGTTGGGGAGGAACAAATGTGTAGGTATTTAATAGCGAACAGCCCACATTAACTGTAGTTTCACAGCGATGTAATGTAGTCATTTAACATCGAACATTTAAAAGCTAACTTTAGTCTCAAGGATATATAATGTACAGTACCGTGCGGTGGATTTTCTCAGTATGATGCAAGTCTTCGAAATGCCACCCCTTACGTTTTTTTTTTTTTACATATCATTTTTACAGGGCTTCCAGTTACGAATATTGAGGATAGGCAGTGAAACGGTTAAGGCCTCTGGAGTGTTTATGCTCATGGTCCATTTGCATTCGCATTTTCCTCATGTTGGACTGGTAGTTTATGGTTCCGTCGCCCTGCTACTGAGTTGAGTGCGTGGCGCGACGCTGTGAGCTGTGAATTTCGTGTGAAATGCTTTTAAATCTGCCCGAGTTTGTGGAGCGTGAACTGCATGTTCAGAGCAATGGCGGCTGGCTATGTCCCAGAATTGACCGGTTTTTGTGCCTTATGCAGAAATGTGTGGCTGCTGGTCTTCTGGTTGACTGCCGCTTCCTTTGACGATGAACTGTGTTTCGTGGAGGACTGTTGTTTTGGCATTCTGGAGACGGCATTATGTATAGTGAAATGTTTTTTTACATCTGTCCGAGGTGTTGTGGCGTGAACTGCATGCTCGGAAAATGGCGTAGCTGGCTAGAAAACATCTAGAAACGGAACAACAACATCTAGAAATATCTGCATGCATGGCGGCTGGTTGTGACGCAGAAGTGACCGGTTTTTTGCCTTGTTTTCTAATGACTGCCGTTTCCATCGATGATGAACTGTATTTTCGTAGAGGACTTTTGTGTTGGCATTCTGGCAACGGCATTATGTACAGTGAAATGTTTTTTTTTTTTAACATCTGTTCGAGGTTGTTTTGTTGCGTGAACTACATTTCGGAGAAAAAATGGCGTGGCTGGCTAGAAAACATCTAGAAACGGAACAACAACATCTAGAAATATCGAGACTTTGTAGGCTAACATCTGGTTGGGATAGTGACTGCCGCTTCCATCAAGGATGAACTGCATGTTTCGTAGAGGACTTTTGTGTTGGCATTCTGGCGACGGCATTATGTACAGTGAAAGTTTTTACATCTGTCCGAGGTTGTTTTGTTGCGTGAACTGCATTTCGGAGATAAAATGGCGTGGCTGGCTAGAAAACATCTAGAAACTGAACACCAACATCTAGAAACATCGAGACTTTGTAGGTGAACATCTGGTTGGGAAAGTGACTGCCACTTCCATCAAGGATGAATGCTTCCTGGAGGACTTTTGTGGTGACATTCTAGTGGCGGCATTATGCACAGTGTGCCTGAGCGGGCTGTTGTTTGTCGAGACTCCTGTCTTTTCCACTTTTCACATGGGGCAGTGAGGAACATTTTATGTGATATTCACTGGCACAGGAACGGAGCATAATGGGGACGACCCGTTGCTGTGATGTTGGAACCGCGACTGAACTGAACTGAACAGGACTTTTTACAGAACATCGCTGTCATCACCAGCATGTTACTGCTGTTGCTGATGTCTTGGCAAGTTTACGTTCAGTAGTCTGCCATTGCTTTCTGAACGACAGGCTCCCATACCAACTCGTTAAAACCTAGCGCAACGCTGTCTGCTGCCAAATCAGTCGCAGCTGTGGTTCGAACGCGGGTAAGCGAGCTTATGAATCGCGTCCGCAAGCCTTCGTCGCGGAGACGGGCCTTTACTTGTTATTTTCTTTAAAAACTGCCGCCCCCTTATGAAGCCCCTTCACGATTCCGCTTAATGCGGCCGCCTCTCTGTATCAAAGCACGGCACGACCCTGATATTGTGGTTACTAATCTGCCAACAGTCTAAGTTAATTTTAGTATCAAATAGATCTAATGTAGACATTTAATACCGAACAGTTGAAGCTAACTTTAGTTTTCAGGCGATATAATGTAGACATTTAATAGCCAAGAGTCCAAGTTAACTCTAAGACCGGTGGCTCTTAAACTTCCGGTGTGCTGATGCCGAGATAGCGGGTTCAACCCCTACATCGGTCAGCTGGACAATACTGTTGATATGGAGGTGTACATTACAAGAACCATAGAAGTCGGAGTGGGTTCGCCTGATGGCGAGGGACACTGGTAACAGGAAAAGCTAATCCACTTGCAAAAATAAGTCCGGTCCACTTTCCAGTGGCGGTAAGTAGTAGCACGTGTACAGAGAACGCTTGAGGTCAATGCTAGCGAACACATTAAAAAAACAACTATAGTTTACAGCAAATTAGTGTAGTAACTTAACAGCGAACATTACAAGTTAACTTGAGTTTCTTAGCCATGCCAGCTAGTCATTTATTAGCGAACAGTAAAAATTAATATGAGTTTACTAATAACGATACCACTAGTCGTTTATCAGCGATCTGTCCTAGTTAATTATAGTTTACAGGAAATGAATGTAGTCATTTAACAGCGTATATTCCAAGCTAACTTTAGTCACAAGGCGACATAATGCAGACATTTAACAGCGAATAGGCCAAGCTAACTTTAGTTTACAGGAGATGTAATGTACATATTTAATAGCGAATAGTGCAAGCTAACTTTAGTCACCAGGCGATATAATGTAGTCATTTAACAGCGAACATTCCAAGCTAACTTTAGTTTCTAGACGATATAATAGAATAAATTAATATCGAACTGTCCAAGTTAACTAAAGTTTACATATGGTTAATGTAGTAACTTATTAACGAACATAGCAAGCTAACTTTCGTTCACAGGAGATATAATGTAGACATTTAACAGCAAACAGCCCAAGCTAATTTTAGTTTACAACCAATTAATGTAGTAATTTATTAACGAACAGTCCAAGCTAACTTTAGTTTCTAGGCGATATAATGTAGGCAGTTAACATCGAACAGTCCAGTTAACTGAAGTTTACATGTGATTAATGTAGTCAGTTAACAATCAACAGCTCAAGCCAACTTTAGTTTCCACGCGGCTCTTACAGAAACAGAAGAGAGATCAACTCAAGGCAGCATTAACAATTACTGAATATCAAAAAGAGCACAGACGGGCTGGCCAGGAATGGGGACCGTTTTCCACCCAAACTTGCGAACTAGCGATCATCTCAATTTGCTTGTGTTTAATAGACTTGCCTCTTGTGACAACACCCAGTGTAAAATTATGTCCACACCGTCTGATGTGTTTCCGCTTGAGTTTGTTTACCGCGTCCCGCTTCTTTGAGGTCTTTGAAAATTCCTGCCGGCATCTCCCGGCAGCGGCCAACTGTTCATGTTTAGTGATCATTTCAAAGCTCTTGTCTCCGGCTCTCCGGTTTGCCGGTTTGAGTGGTTTGCCTCTATGTGCGGACACGAGGAGGGAAAAAAATGGAGAAAACTAACAGGCACCGGCTGCCACCCTGAAATCTGTCTGTAGTTTCAGGAGAAGTAATGACTGGCAATATTGTAAAATGTTGGAAGCCTTCCATCATGATGCCGATAAGCGTGGGCGGTCATGTTCTGCCATCTCACTCGATCACCAGAGTCGTGAATCAGATCCGTGTTCCTGTCTCGACCATGCCACGTGGCCAAGCCATCCAGGTATTTACTTCTCGGTCTTCCCCTTGGTCTCTTCCCTTCGATCTTGCCAGTTTGTCACCAAGTTGTCATAGTCATTTCTTTTCATAACATCCCCAAAAACTCTTGACCGTCTACGCCAGTCTCTATTCAGTTTACGATCTTCTTAGTTCTTACTTTGAAAAAAAAAAATAAATGAACAACAACACATATATGAACGTGAAGAACCACTCTAACTGTTGTATACACGCCAACATGTGTGGGATATTTGTTCACGAACATCAATTGTTAGGAAAACCCCTAAGGGTGTTGAAATAGCACTATGCTACAATTGGCACACGGCCGTGTTTACAGA
>JACEFZ010006552.1:217500-420000 GCA_014155875.1 Cepaea nemoralis | reverse complement strand
AACAGTCCAGGTTTCACAAGCATATAGCAGTGTGGATAATACAACTGCTTTGTAGACTTTTAGCTTTGTTTGCAGGCTTATTCCAGTTCTGTCCCATACATTCTTGTACAGTCTGCCAAAGGCTGCACTGGCCTTGGAGATTCTTGCATTCACTTCGTCATCGATTGTGGCAGCTTGTGACACGGTGCTGCCAAGATAGGTGAATTTGTCCACAACACTTAGTCTATGATCATTCACTTTGATATTCGGCACAGTGTGATTATTCCCTGGAGCTGGCTGGTACATAACTACAGTCTTCTCCAAGTTGATATTGAGCCCAAAGTTGGCACAGGCATGTGAGAAAGCTGAAACATTATGTTGCATGTCCGCCTCTGAGTTGGCGTATAGAGCGCAATCATCAGCAAACAGGAGCTCTCTGACGGTGCCGCTGTTAATTTTGGTTTTAGCTTTCAGCCTTTTGAGATTGAATAACTTTCCGTCCATACGGTAGTTGATGTCTATTCCAGTGTCGTCGTTCTCGAAGGCATTCATCAACATGGCTGAAAACATGAGGCTGAACAGTGTTGGTGCCAGGACACATCCTTGCTTCACTCCATTGGTGACAGGAAAGGGTTCAGACAGTTCACCATTTTCCTGTACTCTTGCCTGCATGCCGTCATGAAATAGCCGCACTATTTGGACAAACTTTCGTGGACAGCCATATTTTGCCATAATCTTCCACAGTCCTTCTCTGCTGACTGTATCAAAAGCCTTGGTAAGGTCAATGAAAGTGGAGAACATTTCGCAGTTCTGTTCCTGACATTTCTCTTGCAGCTGCCTTGCAGCGAAAATCATGTCAACAGTTCCACGTTCTTTTCTGAAGCCACATTGACTCTCAGGAAGAAGACCTTGATCGAGATGGGCTGTGAGGCGATTGAGAAGAATTCTGGCGAGTATCTTCCCTGCAATTGAAAGCAAGGAGATGCCTCGGTGGTTGTCACAGGATTGGCGGTTTCCTTTACGTTTGTAAAGGTGGACTATTGACGCGTCCTTAAAATCTTGTGGCATGGTCTCGTTCATCCATATGTTTGTGAAGACTTGGTGAAGCTGCTCTGTTAGGACCGGCCCACCTGCCTTGTATATCTCTGCTGGGATGGAGTCAGGACCAGGTGCCTTGCCGCTGGAGAGTTGCTGGATGGCTTTGTTTATTTCCACTATGGTTGGCAGGTCATCAAGTGTCTCATTGGTGGGAACTTGAGGAAGGCAGTTGATGGTTTCATCATCGAAGAAGGAAGTTGCATTTAAGATTTTGCTGAAATGCTCTGCCCAGCGTTGGAGGATTTCTTTCTTATCAGTGACCAATGTTCCCCCGTCTGCACTGAGGAGGGGAACTATGCCTGGTGATGAAGGACCATAGACCGCTTTCAGTGAGTCGTAGAAGTTTTTCATATCATGTCTGTCAGCAAAGCCCTGAATTTCATCAGCTTTGCTGCTCAGCCAGGAGTCCCGCATGTGCCGAAGTTTCTGCTGCACTACTCTCTGAATGTTCTTGAAAGCATCTTTTTTAGATGTTGACTTTGGGTCATTCAAATGTGCCTTGAGGAGAAGATGTTTCTCGGCCAGCAATTGGTTGATGTCTTCGGAATTTTCATCAAACCAGTCTTTATGCTTTCGGGGGGCTGGCCCCAGGATTTCCATAGCAGTGTTGTAAATGGTGTCCTTTAGGGCTCTCCATTCTGTTTCTGTATCCTGTTTAGCTTCAGCATTGGGCTTGAGGCGGTCTTCCAGCATATTTTCAAACGACTGCTGCATTTTCTTGCTGTTTAGGCGGGTGACATTTAGCTTTGTTTGCATTTTCGCCCCTTGAGGACGCCGTGGTGGCCTGATGTGGATGTTCATTTTCGAGACAATGAGACGATGGTCTGTCCAACATTCGGCACCACACATGGATTTTGTCACTCGAACGTCTTGTCTGTCACTCCTCCTGACGATGACATAGTCAATGAGGTGCCAGTGTTTCGAGCGAGGGTGCATCCACGATGTCCTATTTCTCATAGGGAGACGGAAAATTGTGTTCGTAATCAGGAGATCATGTTCGGCACATGTCTGAAGGAGGCGGAGTCCATTGCTGTTACAATTTCCGACTCCATGCTTTCCAATAATGCCACTCCAAGAGGTGGTGTCCGTGCCTACTCTGGCATTGAAATCCCCAAGGAGTATAAGTTTGTCTCCTTTGGGAACAGATGTTAATACATTGTGCAGGTCCTCATAGAACTTGTTCTTGACATCATCTTCGTTTGTCATAGTTGGTGCGTAGACACTCACAATGGTTGCGTGCTTCCTTCCATTCAGCAGAGGCAACTTCATGGTCATGAGCCTGTCGTTTATAGCCTTTGGAAATCCAGCTAATTTGCCGACCAGGGCCGACTTAATGGCAAATCCCACACCGGATTGGCGTCTTTCCTCGCTTTTCCTTCCACTCCAGAAAAATGTGTTAGCCGGCACCAATTTCACAGATTTGGCCTTCTTCTGCAAGTCGTGTCTCGCTCAAGGCTGCAATGTCGATGTTGTACCTGCCCAGCTCTCTCCCAATCAGTGCTGTTCGTCTCTCTGGACCCGACGCGCCGTCTCTGTCAAGTAGGGTGCGTACATTCCAAGTTCCAATTGTTAAGGGAATATGGTTTACTCTTTTAGCTTTGCTTGTTTTATCTTTCTTTGTATGTCGACCGCAGTTAGGGTACCCACCAACCGCGGCTAGCTGGTTAGGTAGTGATGAAGCAGACAATGTTTAGGGCACCTTTTCTAGCCCCTTCCTCATGCTATGGAGGTGAGCAGTGTGTTCCTATAGAGGGCTGCTCAGTCGCTCAGGGGGCTGCCGAATCCCACTGCTGCTCCGGTCAGTAGAAGACGACCATATGGCCTGAGCCGCCTGTGTGCAGGTCTGCGACTACGGCTGCCAGCGTACCCACGCCTGCCGCTTTGCCGCTCGCCCATCGCCACAGGGCTTGAAGGTGATAAGTGACGTTGGATGAAGAATGACTTGCGCGATGACTTGGATTAAAGTGAGGAAGAGTTGCGCAATTCGTCGACCTCACTCTCTCGCCTGAGTCCATCTGAGTCCAGTGGCAAGACAAGTCGAGACGATTGGAGACGAATACAGGTGCAGTGGATGACCAGGGCGCTCTACGTGCCTTGCCGTGCTCATTACGTTCCACAACGCTTTGCAGGTAAACGCCGTCTTGCCCGTTGAATCAAGAATGATTTCTTCCGCGCAGTCTGCCGAATCCTGTCTTCACATGCTGGGTAGGCATACCCTAGTTTACCTCTTGGTTTGACACCAAATCGGATACCCATGCCTGGTTTAGCCAGCCTCTCACAGCTGTTGCCCGGGGGGTGGCCGCTGTCGCATGCTGACAGCTACTAGGAGCCACAGGCACGAGCTGGGTGTCAGACTTGGACCAGTGGGGGATGGGTCCTGAAAGGACATGAGAGCCATCCTTACCAAAGGTGCTACCAATGCCTGACACCCCGTACCCCCCTAGGTATTTGGGTAATTGGGTAATTGGGTATGTGGTACAATTGGGTATATAGTGCAGTTATGTATATAGTACAATTAGGTGTGTAGTAGAATTGGTTATACAGTACATTTGGGTATATAGTATAACTGGGTATATAGTATAATTGGGTATATAGTACAGTTAGGTATATAGTACAATTGGTTATACAGTACAATTGGGTATATAGTACAACTGGGCATATAGTACAACTGGGTATATAGTACAATTTGGGATACAGTACATAGAGTTGGGTATATAGTACATATTAGTATATAATACAATTGGGTTTTATTACATCTGGGCATATAATATAACTGGATAAATGGTACAATTGGGTATATGGTACAATTGGGTTTATATTACAACTGGGCATATAATATAACTGGGTATATAGTACAATTTGGTATATAGTACATGCAGTTAGGTATATAGTACATATTGGTATATAGTACAATTGGGTTTATATTACAACTGGGCATATAATATAATTAGGTATATGGTACAATTGGGTATATGGTACAATTGGGTTTATATTACAACTTTGCATATAATATAACTGGGTATATAGTACAATTGGGATTATATTACAACTGGGTGTATATAATACAATTGGGTATATGGTACAGTTGGGTATATGGTACAATTGGGTATAAAGTACAATTGGGTATATAGTACATACAGTTGGGTATATAGTACATATTGGTATATAGTACAATTGAGTTTATATTACAACTGGGTATATAATCAATCAATCAATCACGTGCCATGCCGGAAAACGTGGGCGGTCATGACTCGCCATTTCACTCGATCACCAGTGTCGTGGATCAGCTCAGTGTTCCTGTCTCGTCCATGCCATGTGGCCAAGCCATCCAGGTATTTTCCTCTCGGTCTTCCTCTTGGTCTGTTCCCTTCGATCTTGCCAGTTGTCACTACGTTCTCCAATCCATTTCTTCTCATAACATGTCCAAAAAATTTTGACTGTCTACGTCTAATTTCTCTAATCAGTTTACGATGTTCATTTGTCTCCTGTAGTACTTGTATATAATACAATTGGGTATATTGTACAGTTGGGTATATGGTACAATTAGGTATATAGTCCATACAGTTGGGTATATAGTACATATTGGTATATAGTACCCCCCCCCCCCACCCCACCCCCTCCCCCTCTTCCCGGAGTAGTCATAACATCTGATGTAAGACACCTTGTTGACATTAGAACAAATAATGACAATTCATTTCATAGAAGGCAAATATAGCCTTTTGCAAGATACAAACAATATTGGCCAATTAAAAAAAAAAAAGGGTTTCAGATGCAATCTCAACATATAGCCTTTTGCAAGATACAAAAAATATTGGCCAATAAAAAAAAAGAGTTTCAGATGCAATCTCAACAAACGAATATTGAGGTGATATTATATGGAACCCATACTGTTTTATGGAGGTTAAACATAGACAATAAGCAGACAAACTGTGAAACATCTAACGACAGAGGGAATGTTGCGTCTGAGTAAAATTCAAAGAATGCCATGGACAGACAGAAAAACCAATGAGTAAGTCATACAAGAAACAAATGAAATCCGTAAACTGATTAGAGAAATTAGACGTAGACAGTGAAGATTTCTTTTTGTTTGAGGTGGGGGGGGGGGGGGAGGGGGGAAAGACGCGGTTCGAGAAGAAATAAACTGGAAAACTTAGTGACAACTGACAAGATTGGGGGGGGGGGGGGGGAGAGCAAAGGGAAAGTAGAGAGAAAAATACTTGGATGACCTGACCACATGCCATAGTCACCAAGCTGTATCGCCATGACATATGACGATGATGATGACTCAACAGCCACAAAGTGCTAGAGAATTTGAAAGGGGCAGATAAACAAAGTTGAGGCGTGGACGAAGTGAAATACATACATGTAGACTGGGTGATTGGTTGGTTGGTTGATCGGTTGGTTGGTTGATTGGTTGGTTAGTTGATTGGGTGATTGGTATATTGGTTGCTTGGTATATTGGTTGGTTGGTTGATCGGTTGGTTGGTTGATTGGTTGGTTAGTTGATTGGGTGATTGGTATATTGGTTGCTTGGTATATTGGTTGGTTGGTTGATCGGTAGGTTGGTTGATTGGTTGGTTAGTTGATTGGGTGATTGGTATATTGGTTGCTTGGTATATTGGTTGGTTGGTTGGTATATTGGTTAGTTGGTTGATTGGTTGGTTGGTTGATTGGTTGATTTGTTGGTATATTGGTTGGTTGGTTGATTGATTGCTTGGTTTATCGGTTGGATGGTTGATTGGTTGGTTGGTATATTGGTTGGTTGGTTGATTGGTTGGTTGATTGGTTGGTTGGTTGATTGGTTGGTTGATTGGTTGGTTGGTTGATTGGTTGGTTGGTTGATTGGTTGATCGGTTGGTTGGTATATTGGTTGGTTGATTGGTTGGTTGGTTGATCGGTTGGTTGGTATATTGGTTGATTGGTTGATTATTTGGTTGATTGGTTGGTTGTTTGATCGGTTGGTTGGTATATTGGTTGGTTGGTTGATTGGTTGGTTAGTATATTGGTTGGGTGGTTGATTGGTTGGTTGGTATATTGGTTGGTTGGTTGATTGGTTGGTTGGTAGATTGATTGGTTGGTTAATTGGTTGGTTGGTATATTGGTTGGTTGGCTGATTAGTTGGTTGATTGGTTGGTTGGTTGATCGGTGGGTTGGTATATTGGTTTGGTGGTTGATTAGTTGGTTGGTATATAGGTTGGTTGGTATATTGGTTAGTTGGTTGATAGGTTGGTTGGTTGATAGGTTGGTTGGTTGGTATATTGGTTGATTGGTATATTGTTTGGTTGGTTGGTTGGTATATTGGTTGGTTGGTTGATTGGTTGGTTGATTGGTTAGTTGGTTGATTGGTTGGTTGGTATATTGGTTGCTTCGTTGATTGGTTGGTTGGTATATTGGTTGGTTGGTTGGTTGGTTAGTTGATATATTGGTTGTTTGGTATATTGGTTGGTTGGTTGGTTGGTATATTGGTTGTTTGGTTGGTTGGTATATTGGTTGGTTGGTATATTGGTTGGTTGGTTGATTGGTTGGTTGGTTGATTGGTTGTTTGATTGGTTGGTTGATTGGTTGGTATATTGGTTGGTATATTGGTTGGTTGGTATATTGGTTGGTTGGTATATTGGGTGGTTGGTTGGTTGGTTGGTTGATTGGTTGGTTGGTTAATTGGTTGGTATATTGGTTGGTTGGTTGATTAGTTGGTTGGTTGAATGGTTGGTTGGTATATTGGTTGGTTGGTTGATTGGTTGGTTGGTTGATTGGTTGGTTGGTATATTGGTTGGTTGGTATATTGGTTGGTTGGTATATTGGTTGGTTTGTATATTGGTTGGTATATTGGTTGATTGGTTGGTTGATTGGTTGGTTGATTGGTTGGTTGGTTGATTGGTTGGTATATTGGTTGGTTGATTGGTTGGTTGGTTGATTGGTTGGTTGGTTGATTGGTTGGTTGGTTGATTGGTTGGTTGGTTGATTGGTTGGTGTATTGGTTGGTTGGTATATTGGCTGGTTGGTATATTGGTTGGTTGGTTGGTATATTGGTTGGTTACTTGATTGGTTGGTTGGTTGATTGGTTGGTTGGTATATTGGTTGGTTGATTGGTTGTTTGGTATATTGGTTGGTTGGCATATTGGTTGGTTGGTTGATTTGTTGGTTGGTTGATTGGTATATTGGTTGGTTGGGTGATTGGTTGGTTGGTATATTGGTTGGTTGGTTGGTATACTGGTTGGTTCGTTGGTTGATTGGTTGGTTGATTGGTTGGTTGATTGGTTGGTTGGTATATTGGTTGGTTGGTATATTGGTTGGTTGATTGGTTGGTTGGTTGATCGGTTGGTTGGTATATTGGTTGGTTGGTTGATTGGTTGGTTCGTATATTGGTTGGTTGGCTGATTGGTTGGTTGGTATATTGGTTAGTTGGTTGATTGGGTGATAGGTGTATTGGTTGGTTGGTATATTTGTTGGTTGGTATATTGGTTGGTTGGTATATTGGTTGGTTGGTATATTGGTTGATTGGTTGGTATATTGGTTGATTGGTTGGTTGGTTGATTGGTTGGTTGATTGGTTGATTGGTTGTTTGGTTTGTTGGTATATTTGTTGGTTGGTATATTGGTTGGTTGGTTGATTGGTTGATTGGTTGAGTGGTTGGTTGGTTGAGTGGTTGGTATATTGGTTGGTTGGTATATTGGTTCGGTGGTATATTGGTTGGTTACTTGATTGGTTGGTTGGTATATTGGTTGGTTGGTATATTGGTTGGTTGGTGATTGGTTGGTTGGTTGATTGGTTGGTTGATTGGTTGGTTGGTTGGCATATTGGTTTGTTGGTTGGTTGGTATATTGGTTGGTTGGTTGGTTAATTGGGTGGTTGGTTGATTGCTTGGTTGGTTGATTGGTTGGTTGGTATATTGGTTGGTTGGTTGATTGGTTGGTACGTATATTGTTTGGTTGGTTGATAGGTTGGTTGGTTGATTGGTTGGTATATTGGTTGGTTGGTTGGTATATTGGTTGATTGGTTGATTGGTTGGTTGGTATATTGGTTGGTTGGGTGATTGGTGGTTGGTATATTGGTTGGTTGGGTGATTGGTTGGTTGGTATATTGGTTGGTTGGTAGATTGGTTGATTGGTTAGGTGGTAGAATGGTTGGTTGGGTGATTGGTTGGTTGGTATATTGGTTGGTTTGTAGATTGGTTGGTTGGTTGATCGGTGGGTTGGTATATTGGTTTGGTGGTTGATTAGTTGGTTGGTATATAGGTTGGTTGGTATATTGGTTAGTTGGTTGATAGGTTGGTTGGTTGATAGGTTGGTTGGTTGGTATATTGGTTGATTGGTATATTGTTTGGTTGGTTGGTTGGTATATTGGTTGGTTGGTTGATTGGTTGGTTGGTATATTGGTTGGTTGGTTGGTTAGTTGGTATATTGGTTGGTTGGTATATTGGTTGGTTGGTTGGTTGGTATATTGGTTGTTTGGTTGGTTGGTATATTGGTTGTTTGGTTGGTTGGTATATTGGTTGGTTGGTTGATTGGTTGATTGGTTGGTTGATTGGTTGGTTGATTGGTTGGTTGATTGGTTGGTTGATTGGTTGGTATATTGGTTGGTTGGTATATTGGTTGGTATATTGGTTGGTATATTGGTTGGTTGGTTGGTTGGTATATTGGTTGTTTGGTTGGTTGGTATATTGGTTGGTATATTGGTTGGTTGGTATATTGGTTGGTTGGTTGGTTGGTATATTGGTTGGTTGGTTGGTTGGTATATTGGTTGTTTGGTTGGTTGGTATATTGGTTGGTTGGTTGATTGGTGATGGTTGGTTGATGGTTGGTTGATTGTGGTTGATTGGTTGGGTATATGGTTGGTTGTATATTGGTTGGTTGGTATATTGGGTGGTTGGTTGGTTGGTTGGTTGATTGGTTGGTTGGTTAATTGGTTGGTATATTGGTTGGTTGGTTGATTAGTTGGTTGGTTGAATGGTTGGTTGGTATATTGGTTGGTTGGTTGATTGGTTGGTTGGTTGATTGGTTGGTTGGTATATTGGTTGGTTGGTATATTGGTTGGTTGGTATATTGGTTGGTTTGTATATTGGTTGGTATATTGGTTGATTGGTTGGTTGATTGGTTGGTTGATTGGTTGGTTGATTGGTTGGTTGGTATATTGGTTGGTTGATTGGTTGGTTGATTGGTTGGTTGGTTGATTGGTTGGTTGATTGGTTGGTTGGTTGATTGGTTGGTATATTGGTTGGTTGGTTGATTGGTTGGTAGGTATATTGTTTGGTTGGTTGATAGGTTGGTTGGTTGATTGGTTGGTATATTGGTTGGTTGGTTGGTATATTGGTTGGTTGGTTGATTGGTTGGTTGGTATATTGGTTGGTTGGGTGATTGGTTGGTTGGTATATTGGTTGGTTGGAATATTAGTTTGTTTGTATATTGGTTGGTTGGTATATTAGTTGGGTGGTTGATTGGTTGGTTGGTATATTGGTTGGTTGGGTGATTGGTTGGTTGGTATATTGGTTGGTTGGGTGATTGGTTGGTTGGTATATTGGTTGGTTGGTAGATTGGTTGATTGGTTAGGTGGTAGAATGGTTGGTTGGGTGATTGGTTGGTTGGTATATTGGTTGGTTGGTTGATTGGTTGGTTGGTATATTGGTTGGTTGGTTGATTGGTTGGTTGGTATATTGGTTGGTTGGTTGGTTGGTTGACTGGTTGGTTGGTATATTGGTTGGTTGGTTGGTTGACTGGTTGGGTGTGAGTCCTCTGGAAGCCTGAGGTTTACCTCTGATGTCCGAAGCACTGGCGTGGTTCTTTGTTTGTGTAGACATACACACTACTTCTAGTAGTCCTCGACTGAATTATGCGTATGGATTACCTTTTCCTATTAACAATACCATCAGGCGAACCCACTCCGACTTCAGAGATACTTGTAATTTACGTCCCCAAGTCAAGGACGATAGATCAACAATTTAGTCCATCTGTCCCGTGAAGGGGTTGAGTCCCTTATCTTGGCATCAGCACACCGGATGTTTAATAACATGCGCTCTTGCCTATTCGGCCATGCTGACCTACACACTGGCGTTCAGAGCCCTAAAAAGAGCTTTCGTCTATATGAGTGAGGTTACAGACTTGTCTCTCCATCGGGAAACTTTCGTCTATGGAAGTGAGGTTATAGACTTGTCTCTCCATCGGGGAACTTTCGTCTATGGGCGTGAGATTATAGAATTGTCTCTCAATAGGGGAACTTTCGTCTATGGGAGTAAGATTATAGACTTGTCTCTCCATCGGGGAACTTTCGTCTATGGGAGTGAGGTTATAGACTTGTCTCTCCGTCAAGGAACTTTCGTCTATGGGAGTGAGGTTATAGACTTGTCTCTCCGTCAAGGAACTTTCGTCTATGGGAGTGAGGTTATAGACTTGTCTCTCCATCGGGGAACTTTCGTCTATGGGAGTGAGGTTATAGACTTGTCTTTCCATCAGGGAACTTTCGTCTTTGGGAGTGAGGTTATTGACTTGTCTCTCCATCGGGGAACTTTCGTCTATGGGAGTGAGGTTATAGACTTGTCTCTCCATCGGGGAACTTTCGTCTATGGGAGTGAGATTATAGAATTTTCTCTCCATCGGAGAATTTTCGTCTTTGAGAGTGAGGTTATAGACTTGTCTCTCCATCAGGGAACTTTCGTCTTTGGGAGTGAGATTATAGACTTGTCTCTCTATCTGGGAACTTTCGTCTATGGGAGTGAGGTTATAGACTTGTCTCTCCGTCGGGGAACTTTCGTCTATGGGAGTGAGGTTATAGACTTGTCTCTCCATCAGGGAACTTTCGTATTTGGGAGTGAGATTATAGACTTGTCTCTCTATCTGGGAACTTTCGTCTATGGGAGTGAGGTTATAGACTTGTCTCTCCGTCGGGGAACTTTCGTCTATGGGAGTGAGGTTATAGACTTGTCTCTCCGTCGGGGAACTTTCGTCTATGGGAGTGAGGTTATAGACTTGTCTCTCCACCGGGGAACTTTCGTCTGTGGAAGTGAGGTTATAGACTTGTCTCTCCATCGGGGAACTTTCGTCTATGGGAGTAAGATTATAGACTTGTCTCTCCATCGGGGAACTTTCGTCTATGAAAGTGAGGCTATAGACTTGTCTCTCCATCGGGGAACTTTCGTCTATGGGAGTGAGGTTATAGACTTGTCTCTCCATCAGGGAACTTTCGTATTTGGGAGTGAGGTTATAGACTTGTCTCTCCATCAGGGAACTTTCGTATTTGGGAGTGAGATTATAGACTTGTCTCTCTATCTGGGAACTTTTCGTCTATGGGAGTGAGTTATAGACCTTGTCCTGCTCTCCGTCGGGGAACTTTCGTCAATGGGAGTGTGGTTATAGACTTGTCTCTCCGTCGGGGAACTTTCGTCTATGGGAGTGAGGTTATAGACTTGTCTCTCCATCGGGGAACTTTCGTCTATGGGAGTGAGATTATAAACTTGTCTCTCCATCGGGGAACTTTCGTCTATTGGAGTAAGATTATAGACTTGTCTCTCCATCGGGGAACTTTCGTCTATGAAAGTGATGCTATAGACTTGTCTCTCCATCGGAGAACTTTCGTCTATGGGAGTGAGGTTATAGACTTGTCTCTCCATCAGGGAACTTTCGTCTATGGGAGTGAGGTTATAGATATCTCTCTCCATCAGGGAACTTTCGTCTATGGAAGTGAGGTTATAGACTTGTCACTCCATCAGGGAACTTTCGTCTATGGGAGTGAGGTTATAGACTTGTCTCTCCATCGGGGAACTTTCGTCTATTGTAGTGAGGTTATAGACTTGTCTCTCCATCAGGGAACTTTCGTCTATGGGAGTGAGATTATAGACTTGTCTCTCCATCAGGGAACTTTCGTCTATGGGAGTGAGGTTATAGACTTGTCTCTCCATCAGGGAACTTTCGTCTATGGGAGTGAGGTTATAGACTTGTGTCTCCATCAGAGAACATTCGTCTATGGGAGTGAGGTTATAGACTTGTCTCTCCATCAGGGAACTTTCGTCTATGGGAGTGAGGTTATAGACTTGTCTCTCCATCAGGGAACTTTCGTCTATGGGAGTCAGGTTTTAGACTTGTCTCTCCATCAAGGAACTTTTGTCTATGGGAGTGAGATTATAGACTTGTCACTCCATCAGGCAACTTTCGACTCTGGGAGTGAGGTTATAGACTTGTCTCTCCATCAGGGAACATTCGTTTATTGGAGTGAGATTATAGACTTGTCTCTCCATCGGGGAACTTTCGTCTATGGGAGTGAGATTATAGACTTGTCTGTCCATCAGGGAACTTTCGTCTATTGGAGTGAGGTTATAGACTTGTCTCTCCATCGGGGAACTTTCGTCTATGGGAGTGAGGTTATAGACTTGTCTCTCCATCGGGGAACTTTCGTCTATGGGAGTGAGGTTATAGACTTGTCTCTCCATCAGGGAACTTTCGTCTTTGGGAGTGAGGTTATAGACTTGTCTCTCCATCGGGAAACTTTCGTCTATGGGAGTGAGGTTATAGACTTGTCTCTGCGTCGGAGAACTTTCGTCTATGGGAGTGAAGTTATAGGCTTCTCTCTTCGCCGAGTACAACAGCATCATCTTGACGAGGACTGTACTGCAGAGGTCTGCTTCCCCTCTCCAAGCGCATCAACCAGCAGCCAGTGAAGGACCGGTACTAAAGCTACACATCTGACACGACACGGGCTAGGGTTGGGCCTAGATTGGTTACGTTTTCTGCACGTGATTTAGCTGCTTCATTTTCAACAGACTCCAACACACCGGGGTCGGCATGGCCAAATGGATAAGAACGGTCGCTCTTAAACTTCCAGTGTGCTGATGTCGAGGTAGCCGGTTCAACCCCTACACCGGTCAGTTGGACTAAAATGTTGATATCTCGTTCTTAATTGTGGACGATAATTACACTATCTCCGAAGTTCGCATGATGGCCAGTGACACTTGTAATAGAGAAAAAGGTAAACCCACACGCAAATAAAAAAAACTTATGAACGCAGTGCACGCGTATGAACTACGATTAAGCTCAAAGTGATCTTACAGTGTTAATATTCTTTGCTTCCATTATAGGTCCCCGTAACACAGTCACTTTGTATTGCTGGTTAGCTGTCACGAGGCTCTGAAATCTTGTTTTCAGAGCGCAGCCAGAGAGACGTCGCACAGTTTACTCCTTGGTGTTGTACACCCATCAGTAACGTCTTACAGTCTACTCCTTGGTGTTGTACACCCATCAGTAACGTCTTACAGTCTACGCCTTGGTGTTGTACACCCACCAGTAACGTCTTACAGTCTACTCCTTGGTGTTGTACACCCATCAGTAACGTCGTCCTCTTACACGGCTTGCCCACACCTCGGGGAAGCAGACAGGGCCCGAGCAAGGGTACACTGCGGGAAGCACAGAAAAGCAGACCTGTCAGCATATGAGATACATTCACTGCTATTGAATGACAGTTACGGAGATTAACAAATTATTTGCATATCCTTTATAGGACGTCGCAGTCAACCCCATCATTTTTTTTATACTCTTTTGCTACTCTGTAGTTTGCCATTGCTTTCTGAACGACTGGCACTCATACCTTTGTATGGGAAAACCAACGCAAGTCGTTCTGCTTCGCAGCTGTGTTTGGAAAGCGGTACTTCTTCGACACAATAAACACTATACAAATTGAAAGCTATAGTATAGCTACCACATACAAATTGGAACCTGTCACCTCCAAATCACGTCAACGCTACGCTGAAAGAACACGTGTACTTCCACGGACGGCCAACTAGACACGCATTACAATGTTTCTTCATTAGCCAGGTCTGCCATCCACCTCAACTCAGAACTTTGGGATATGGGCAGAATTTGTAACCAGCCACTGAAACAGCCATATAAATTTCAGAAAATGTGATAACCGCGCATCGGACTAATAACAAACATATAAACATACAATGTCGTTCCTGTAAACTAGGGTTTCTAAAATAGAGCCCCGTTGTTTTACACTGGCACAATTCCAATATAGAATACGGATATTCCTGAGTCCTAGACGGTGACACTTGAGTCTCAACCGCCTCAAACCACCACGCATACCTTGCTTCTTTCTCCCTGCGCGGCTACCACGCCGCTTCGGTCAATGTTGACTGCTGACCGCTCGAAGAACACACGTTGTTCCGCCATGTTGAAAAAAACGTAAACACAGACTGAGAAACCAGGAGACGAGACTGGGCGATCAGCTACTCCAAATTACCGGCTTCAAATGTTTCTACAACAGACGACATCTGGGAATGGCGATTCTCGTTCGCGACAGCATGGTGGCGTCAGAGCTAGACATGTCCAGTTGGGACAGTGACGATATACAAATACAGGCGTTGAGATTTCATTCCAGTATACCATTCGTGTTGGTTAATGTTTATGCCCGCAATGCCAGTGTGGACGCCCAGAAGTGGCAGTGCTTAAGTGGCATATTAGGCCACGAGAGAAATGTTATTTTCTGTGGTGACTTCAACGCTAAAGGCAGATCATGGGGAAACACTTCCTCCAATACACAGGGGGAGGAGCTCGAGACTGCACTGGAAACCATCGACCTGGTTTGTATCAACAGTGGCGGTGTCACCAGGGACAGCAAGCCGTCCGGGCGATGAGGACAGTGCTATTGATCTGGCGCTAGTTTCACCTTCACTCACTACAGTGTGTAGATGGGGTGTCCTAGGACACCATGGCAGCGACCACCACCCTTGCAGCATACTGGTGGAGAAAGGCAGAACCAGGCAGCACAAGCTAAAGGTAAAGACGTTCCAGTATGACAGTACAGGGCAAGATGTGGTGAGTAAAATAAGACGTGACAAGCGCAGAACGTTTCAGGGCAGGAAAAAAAGATGGGAGCAGCCACCGTGGTGGAGTTTCGAGGTGAAGAAGGCTTGGGTGGATAAGCGTAGTGCTGTAAGGAGATGGCAAAATGCCAAGAAGAACAGAGCTGGTCATCCTAGTCCCTGCTTGCACTTAGAAAGAGAGATGCACACAAAAGTAAGCTATTTAAAAAAACTGGTCAAGGTTGTTAAAAGCGAAAAATGGGCAGAGGTGTGTCAAAGAGTAAGCACAGACAAGTCACTGAAATTGTTCTGGCGACTACATAAAAGCATGAGTGGTGTAGTCAAGAATAAGAGCATTTCTGACTTCCAAGGTGCTGACCTCATCTGGCAGAGGACTGACGAGGACAAGGGCAAAGCCCTCTTTGAACGCTACCTTGAGCAGAGCAACCAGACAGACATGGGAGGCCGAAATCTGGCCAAGGAGGTCACCTCAGACAGATGCAAGGCCCAGAACACTTCGGATGAAGACACAGTGACAGTGAAAGAAATCAAGGCTGTGCTTCGACGATCAAAAAACAGTGCTCCAGGTCCTGATGGCATAAGATACGACGACATAAATAGGTGTACCGACAATGAGCTAGAGAAACTAGCAGACATGTACAACAACAGTATAGGGAGTGCTAGCATCAAGGAGGAATGGTTACACAGCTACCTGATTCCCTTGCCGAAGCCTGACAAAGACCACAAAAAAATTCAGGGATATCGAATTATAACCATGCAGAATACAATAGGCAAGCTGCTGGAGAAGGTAATTGCCAGGAAAATATCAAGCCAACTAGAGAGGCAAGGTGTTTTCCCACCTACCCTGGGCTGGGTACCGTCCAAAAGAGAAACCTGGACCAATGCAGCAGTCTTTGCCCAGGATGTCTATGAAGGTTTCCACGCAGGCACTGAAACCGTTGCTGCAGCGATTGATCTTGAGGACGCATACAACAGAGTACCACTGGATTTTTTAATGTTTCAGCTTCTCGAACTAAACGTAAGTCCATTCCTCCTTAGTTGGATCGCTGCAGCCCTCTTCCAACGGAAAGTAGTTTTTAGATGTGGCAGTTGGACTTCGGAACCAACAACAATATATCCTGGCCTACCACAGGGATCACCATTATCTCCGGTACTGTTCAACGCCTACACAGTGAGAATCACCAGTGAGCAGATCACTGGACCTGGCAGGACATTGTCATATGCCGATGATGTTTTAGTGTATCGTCAGGGTAAGGATAGAGAGGAGGTTGCTGTGGAACTACAAACCGAACTCAATCGCATAAGTACTTGGTGTGATGAAGCTGGGGCAATGGTCAACCCAACAAAGGCAACAGTGACTTGGTTCTCGTTGAATAATCATATTGTCAACACTCCAACACCAACTGTAATGCTGTGTTCAGAGGCGGTGGAAAGAACGCAGGCAATGAATTACCTGGGGATACGGTTTGATCGAAGCCTTGCTTATAATGTGCACATAGACCAGGTGATAACAAAGGCCAAGCGGGGTTTGGCAGCGATGCGGGTGATGGCGGCAGCAAACTGTGAGCAGCGCCATCTATGTCTTCTGTACGAGGGGCTGGTCATGTCTGTTTTGGAGTATGCAATGGCAATCCTGACTCTCAGCCATAAGCAGATAGAAAGGATGGAAAGGATACAGAATGAAGCTATGCGCATTATTCTTGGATGTACAAGAGATACAGCATGCAGGGCGATGCGCTACCTTCTTGATTTTCCAACCATTGAAGAGAGAATACAAGGTTGCAGGGCACGCGCCTACCTCAGAATTAACGCAAACACACAACATCCACTGCATAGTGAAATTAGGAAGGTGAAGGGCAGCAGGTTAAAAAGAGGACGGTCGTGGATGGGTCAAGCCGAAGACATTCTTCAACAGGTGTGTTCACTTGAGGACTTAGAACCTGGCGAGGAGTGGGTGCAAGTGCCAACAGACTTCTGCACATCCTTTTCAGTTTGCATCCAACTAGATAGAAAATGCAGACAAGAAAATCCGGCTGCTGTTGAGGCTGAAGTACAAGCGTTGATTTTCGAGAATTCGCTAGACGGTGACGCGGTCATCTACACAGATGGGTCGGTCGTCCGACATGTGAGAAGCTCATGGGCCTTTACAGCTCGGGCCGGAGGGAGAATTGTGAAGGAGGACTCTGGTGCTTTCACTGAAACCACAAGTAGCCTGACCATGGAAGTCATGGCAGTAAGTAAAGCAATAACATGGCTCGAGACACAGACATTCACTAGGGCTTGTTTCCTTAGCGACTCAATGAACATGATCAAGAGGATAGAGGAGGGGTCGATCCGAAGAGAATGGTTGCTGCCTCTGGAGCGGTCTCGACTGGCAAAGATTAGTTTCATCTTCGTGCCAGGGCATGCGGGAGTACAAGGAAATGAGCGGGCTGACAAGCTCGCAGGTGAGGCTACTGTGGAGGGCGGACGCGCCATGGACCAGGCCGACATTCTGAATGCTCTACGAGAAGTAAGACTTTTGCGAGAACCAAGTGATGACTGTGAATCTACAACAATGGCCAGACTGCGAGAGCAGCAAATTAAAAGAGGGATGGCCAAACAAGAACACTACGCAGGAAGCCAAAGAAGATTGATAAACCAACACAGAACTGGCGTCGTTAGCCGCTACACGTTGAGGGGATTTGCTGAGGAGGGGATCCGAGCACTTATGGACTGAATGGTTCGATGTGCAATGAGGATGATCTGTCGACTAACTAACTATATAAACATACATCATCACGATAATAGGGACTAGTAGTTAGAGAGGTCAGCATGACGGAAAGGATATGAGCGTTCGCTCTAAAACTTCCTGAGCGCAGATTCATCTTGTTTCAGTAGAAGTTGACCGGTTGGAAGAGCGTGAGTGAGGTCCTTCTAGAGACAAGAACTTAGTGACCGTATTTATAGTTGTATGGAATCAATAGAATACATGGCGAATTGACGGTGTCACATTTGTAAACCTTCCTGTGTGTGTGTGTGTGTGTGTGTTTGTGTGTGTGTGTGTGTTTGTGTGTGTGTGTGTGTGTGTGGTTGTGTGTGTTTGTGTGTGGGGATATGATTGCTTTTCTTTTGTTGCGAGAAAAAAATGAATGTCGAAGTGAAGGGCGCGCCCGCACACAGACACAGACAGACACACGCACACACACACACACACACACACACACAGTGAGAGAGAGATAGCGTACACCCACAAGTAACGTCTTACAGTCTACTCACCAGTAACGTCTTACAGTCTACTCACCAGTAACGTCTTACAGTCTACTCACCAGTAATGTCTTACAGTCTACTCCTTGGTGTTGTACACCCACAAGTAACGTCTTACAGTCTACTCACCAGTAACGTCTTACAGTCTACTCCTCGGTGTTGTACACCCACCAGTAACGTCTTACAGTCTACTCCTTGGTGGTGTACACTCACCAGTAACGTCTTACAGTCTACTCCTTGGTGTTGTACACCCACCAGTAACGTCGTCCTCTTACACGGCTTGCCCACACCTCGGGGAAGTAGACAGGGCCCGAGCAAGGGTACTCTGCGGGAAGCACAGAAATGCAGACCTGTGAGCATGTGAAATACATTCACTGCTATTGAATGACAGTTATGGAGGTTAACAAGTTAGTTGCATATCCATTATAGGACGTCGCAGTGAACCTCAGAATTTTGTGCTACTCTTTTGCTACTCTGTAGTTTGCCATTGCTTTCTGAACGACCGGCACTCGTACCTTTGTATGGGAGAACCAACGCAAGGCAGCTGTGTTTGGAACGCGGTATGCGGGTTTACGAATTGTATTCGTAACTCCTTCGACACAGAGCTGGCTACAGAGGCAAAGAACGAAAAATGAAATTAGATGACACAATAAACACTCTACAAACTGAAAGCTATAGTACAGCTACCACATATAAATTCGAACCTGTCACCTCCAAATCATGCTGAAAGAACACGTGTACTTCCACGGACGGCTAACTAGACACGTACAATGTGTCTTCATTAGCCAGGTCTGCCATCCACCTCAACCCAGAACTTTGGGATATGGACAGAATTTGTAACCAGCCATTGAAACAGCGATATAGATTTCAGAAAATGTGATAACCACGCATGGGTCTAATAACAAACATATAAACATACAGCATGGCGATAATAGGGACTAGTAGTTAGAGAGGTCAGCATGATGGAAAGGATATGAGTGTTCGCTCTAAAACTTCCTGAGCGCAGATGAAACTTGTTTCAGTAGAAGTTGACCGGTTGGAAGAGCGTGAGTGAGGTCCTTCTAGAGACAAGAACTTAGTGACCGTATTTATAGTTGTATGGAATCAATAGAATACATGGCGAATTGACGGTGTCACATTTGTAAACCTTCCTGTTGGTGTGTATGTGTGTGTGTTGTGTGTGTGTGTATGTATATATGTAAGTGTGTGTGTGTGTGTGTGTGTGTGTGTGTGTGTGTGGGGGGGGGGGGTATGATTGCTTTTCTTTTGTTGCGAGAAAAAATGAATGTCGAAGTGAAGGGCGCACACAAACACACACACACACACATACACACACACAAAGTGAGAGAGAGATAGCGAAAGGAAGGGAGAGAGATCTATGTGTATGTATGTAAACACATATACAGACTCTCAGTCTACCTACCTACCTACCTACCTACCTGCCTACCTACCTACCTATCTACATTTCCACCAACCTACCTACCTACCTACCTACCTACCTAACTTCATTCCTACCTACCTACCTACCTACATTTCTATCTGCCTACGTACATACCTACCTACCTTCCTACCTATCTACCTACATTCCTACCTACCTACCTACCTACCTGCCTGCCTGCCTACCTACCTACATTTCTACCTACCTACCTACCTACCCACCTACCTACCTACATTCCTACCTACCTACATACATTCCTACCTACCTACCTACATTCCCATTTACCCACATTCCTACCTACCTACATTTCAACCTACCTACATTCCTACCTACCTACATTCCTACCTACCTACCTACCAACCTACCTACATACATTCCCACTTACATTCCTACCTACCTATCTATCTGCCTACCTACCTACATTCCTACATACCTAATACCTACCTACCTACCTTTCTACCTACCTACCTACCTACCTACTTACCTACCTACATTCATACCTACCTACCTACATACCTACCTACCTACCTACCTACCTACATTACTACCTACCTACATACATTCCTACCTACCTACCTACCTATATTCCGACATACCAACATTCCTACCTACCTACATTCTTAAATGCCTACCTAATTCCTACTCACGAACCTACCAACTTACATACCTTGCTACATTCCTTCCTACCCACCTACATTCCTACCTACCTACATTCCTACCTACCTACCTACCTACCTACATTCCTACATACCTACATACCTACCTATCTAAATACATTCCTTCTTACATTCCTACTTACATTCCTACCTACCTACCTACCTACCTACCTACCTGCCTACCTACATTCCTACATATCTACATATCTACCTACATACCTACCTACATACCTACATATCTACCTATCTACCTACCTACCTACCTACACACGCGACCAAGAAAACTTTTCTTCTTTACCACTTTATCGGCGCTGAATGACTTGCATTTAACGCAGTGGTGACTACATTGAAAAATGATACATTTGCTCATCACTTGTTCAATATATTTACACAACAACAATAACAACAACAAATTAAGGTTTTCATTTGAATCCCTCTCGTAAAATGCGAACGTTTGTAGCTCGGTAGTCTCCTTTGTGGATGGGTACCTCCTCGCCTTCTGTTCATGACAACTGTTAATTTAACCCACTTTATCTGTTATCTAGAGATCTGTTATCTGTTAACTGTTATCTACACTCATTCTCCCCCAAACAATTATCGTTCTAACCCCATCTAACTCAGACAATCATAAGATTTAAGCAACAAATGGCTGCAGCATAAAACATTACCACGTAAACAGGTTTCATGTATTGTAGTTGAAGCTAAATTGCAAAGACACATTCCTTCTCACAGACGCAGTATATAAGCGAAACATTAAACAGACATGTTTGCTGCCAGTCAAGAATTACATAGCCAGAAATGTGACAACATCACCTTCAGAATTTTACAATCCCAATTCTACTGGTTTAAGATGCTATTGAAAACATCCCTGCCTTCTTGATGTATGCAAGATGGATACGTTAGATATCCCTGGCATAATGAAATGCAACGTAATTAAACATCAGCTGTCAAGTATGCCACGTTGCCATAATTTAAAAGAAACTGAATTACGTATAAAGCAGAGTGTGAGGTTTGGCAGGTCTAAATTATGCCATGTTTTATACATGACTCCGCCATATTTCCTCCCTACCTAACACTTATTGTGTATCGTCACTTCTTGTCTGATGATCGAATACGTCTTTGCAAATTTTATGGGATTTAAGAGAATTTAAAAAAAATTGCAAAGACATTCGATTATCAGACAAGGAGGGGTTGGGGGGGGGGGGTGCTATTCCTTCCTTTCCGATTCAACTCTTGAGTATTCCTTATTTTTAGTCTTCCATTATGTGATCCTTCATTATTGCTACGATCCTTCGTTCCTTCTTTGTTCCTTTGTTCCTTGCTTCCTTCCATTCTTACTGTTTTCCTAGCTTTCGCCGTTCCTATCTCCCTACCTTCCTAGCCTCTCCCTTCCTATCTCCCGCCTTCCTATCTCCCTACCTTCCTATATTCCTTTCTTCCTATCTCCATCCCTTCCTAGCTTCCTCCCTTCTTATCCTCCTCTATTCAAATATCCCTCACTTCCTATTTCCCTCTCTTCCTATCTCCATCCCTTTCCATCTCTCTCCCTTCCAATCTCCTCCCTTCCTAGCTACCGTCCTTCCTCCTTTCCTAGCCCCATTCCTCCCTCCTTCCCTTCCTCGCTCCCTCCTTCCTTTCAGCTATTTCCCTGACACCATCGCCTCCCTGACATCAGAAGCAAATCATGCCACTATGGGATAACTGCCATCTCTATCTGGTCCGAAACAGGATGGCTTCACGTTAGCAACAGACACCATGCCTCTAGGTCACTCCTGGATTATCTTGACTGCTAGAGCTGGACACTGCAGGCTGACTTATGGGGATTCAATACAAGGACAGGAGCTACGCTAGCGTAATGGCTGGACGCTAGCCTGCCGGTCTTGGTCAAGGGTTCAACCCCATCTAATCAAAAGTTTACATTAATCTGGACTCCCAGGTCCACCCAGCCGACATGAGTACCAGGAAATGACTTGGGAAGTGAAAGTCGCCGGCGTGATATCGGCTACTTCTTCTATCGAGTGCCGATTGGTCTAAGTATAAAGGGCTTGCACAAGACACACAAGACATCATTCATTCATTCATTCATTCATTCATTCAGCAGCATGTTCTTTGCAGAACCTCGCTCCCATAACAACCTTCCGGAAAACTTCTCGGTTATAAGCAAGATTTAAATATTGAGCACAACCCACTACTGGCAACGCTGATCGTATTCTGGTATGAACCTAAGGCCTATTCACGTCAATGTGGAAGCACTAGACTCGAGTTTCGCTCGCTCTCATTTGAGCTCGTCAATAGTGCATATCCTTGATCGGACCCGGAAACAAACCCCGGATCATGGTATGTGAAGCGGGTGTGTATCTTGGTTTGTGTATCTAGGTCTGACCACTATACCACGCGGCACAAGCTGGACACGACCAAATTATCACAACAGAATATTACAACGTCACCCGTCGTAGGTTGTAGCTCAAGATTTGCCCGATCGCCGCGACTGACGTCCGTCAATCGATGTGGCCCCGATTGATAAGCAAGATGTTCCGCGTCCGATACACCCATCTGGAGATCATCCGCCACATCCTGCACCCATCTTCTCTTTGACCTTCCTCTTCCTCTCTTCCCGGATCTCTCCATTATTGTTCTCTCCAAACTTGTCTTGACGTTTCAAGTGACCAAAATATTTCAATTCTCTTTATTTTATCGTATTTAGTAGCCAATCTTCTTTAATGTTCAGCTCATGTCGTATGGATGCATTTGTTCTTTTATGTATCCAAGGTATGTTTAGAACACATCTATAATGTTTATATTCAAATCATAAGACCTGTAAACGGGTTCTTTATTTGGTTAATGTCCTGTTGGCCACGACTTAGCGACACCAAGGCCTGGCAATGTCAGCACTTGAACGGCTAGATGTTTTATGTTGTCGGCGCTGAGGAGATGGTGACAGTCATAGTGATGACGGTGATGATGATGGTAACGATGACTGATGATGATGGCGATGCTGATGATGGTGATGGCGATGATAACGATGATGATGATGACAATGATGCCAATGACGACAACGACGACGATGATGACGACATCAATGATGATGACGACGATGATGATGAGGGTAGTGATAACGATAATGATGATATTATTGTTGATGATGGTGATGATGTGGCGATGGTGATAAAGAAAATGATAAGGATTATGATAATAATATTGATAATGTTGATGTCGACGCCGCTGCTGCTGATGGCGATGATGAGATCATAATGATGGTGAGACGATAATGATGATAATGTTAAGATGATAATGTTAAAGTTAGTTACTTGCATATCCTTTTACAGGACGTCGCAGTCAACGCCAGAATCGTTATGCTGTTAGTGATATCTTGGCGAGTTTACATGCAGTAGTTTGAAGATGATAATGATGATGATCACAATGAATATAACAATGAAGACGGCGATAAGATGAAGGTGACGATGATGTCAACAGCGAAGATGACGATAATGACCATGCTGATAAAACCAGCCTGTCTATTAATATCACCCGGGAACGAGCAAGAAAATCATATCACCGACCCTCCCCTGGTGTGCGATATCGCTGGCGCTCTACAGGGAGTCCAGATGTGTCCACTCTACGGCCATTGTCCAGCCATCCACTTGCAGCAGTTGACCACTCTATCGTATTACAGGCGCGCCTTTCATGACCGGGAGACCGTGAAGTGAGCGGACAATGGCCGGAGACTATCACGGGTCCAACAACAGTTGCTGTCTTCCTGGCGCGAGCTGCAACTCCCGAGATTGTCTACCCCTGGCCGCAGTTCCAAACTCGAGCGTCTGTCGAGGGCCATAACTATTCATTCGATCCGCGAGCACCCCAAAGAAAAGTGATCGACTTTGGAGGTCTGAATAGAAAAATGAAAATTAATTTTGTCCCAACTGACAAGCAACGAGTTCGGTCGTCCGGGGGAAGTGAACGGTAGCGCCCCCACCGCGCCACAGACGTGTGGGCTTTTTATGACAGATGACAGGGAATTGGTTTTATTTTTTATTTTTTAAAGGGTGTCTGAGATAATTACATCAAGGGACGGAGTCAAGAGATTTGCTTCCTCGCAGGGCAACTATTTTCCGTGAAAAGATCAGTAGTTCCTGGTCGGAGGAGTGATGTAGGGATTAGCCGAAGTCTTAAGCATTATCAAGGGAGTTAGTTTTGTAATTGTCAGTTTATTTGTTTGGCTTTATTTCTGATACTTCCAGTTAATCAAATCTGTTATTGCATGTCCCTTCCTTGCCTTGTTGTGTTTATTTAGTCTATACGTTTCCGCGCTGAGGCGAAGGGGTTCGATTGAAATTCCCAATCTCAACTCCCGCGTTTGAAACACTGCTGCGGACGATATGGAAGCAGACCGCATTGCGCTAGTTTCAAACAATGATATGAGTGCCAGCCGTTCAGAAAGCAATGGCAATGTAATGAACGTAAACTTGTCAAGAAATCACAAACAGCCACACATTGCTGGGATATGCAAATAACTTTCAACTATTTGAAGACTGAACACAACCCACTACTGGCAACGCTGATCGTATTCCGGTAAGAACCTTGGGCCTTATCCACATCGGACTGGAAGCACTAGACTCGAGTTCCGCTCTCGCTTGAGCTAATCAGTAGTGCGTATCCCTGACTAGACCCTGGGATCGAACTCCGGATCATTGGCGGGTGAGGCGGGTGTGGTTTTGTGCTCAATCTTCACATCTCAAATCCCGAAACAAGGAAATAAATGTAACTATTTGTTTTGTCTTGTGATTGTATTTGCGAAGAACTATTGCCATTGCGCCGTCATTGTGTCAGTGGGACCCGTAGGGGAAGCAAACACAATAATAGCACAATGGGGATCAGCTTGGCCGAATGGATAAAAGCCTTCACTCTTAAATATATATGTTGATTCGAGGTAGCGGGTTCAACCCTCACACCGGACTGTTTGACTAAAATGTTGAATTCTCGTCCTTGACTTGGGAACGTAAACTACAATTACCCCATAAGTCGGAGTGGGTTCGACTGATGGCGAGGGACACTGGTAATAGTGAAAGCTAATCCACACGCAAAAATCAGTCCAGTAGACTAGTAATATTATTATTAGTACATGTTTGGATTACAGCTGAGTTAAAAGCGAGCGAACGCAAACAAATAACAATAAACATGAAAATAAACTAGAACCTGCCAGGTAAAGGAAATGTATTGGGAAGTAACAGCAGCCTGTGTGATACCGCCCCCAACAGACACGAGCGCCGATTGGTCTATACAAAGACGGACCAGTTCCTCCACGATTCTACTTAGCATACAGTAAACGTACATGGTGTATTTTTAGTGACTGTGCAGTGTTTGAAAATATTGCCGGTCCAAGTTTTGTATTTATCTATTATGTTGCATGAACTTTACAGAGGGTGAATACAAAACTTGGACCGGCAATATGTTCGAACACTGCACAGTCATTAAAAATACACCTTATATTACACCATTGACTTCGACTATCCAACAAATAACAACGTATGCCCAATGCGCCTTAAAGTGTGTGAAATTGATCTTTACCTTTAACCCACAAAGCATATCGTAAGAGGCGATTAAGCAGGGTCGGTGAGGGATTTAATACCTCATCCCGTAGGAAACGTTGGCAAAAAAATGCAACCAATTACAGTGCAAACCGCTTAAAGCGATCTCGGATGTGGCGAATTTCTGTTGTGAAGAACAATATTGTATTGTACATTGTAAAGGCATTACTATATGCTGAAATCTTGTAAGAGGAATATCTGATAAGAAGAACTATTTCTTGGGTCCCGGGTGAGTTAACATTATGAGGTCTAACTGGCAGTCTCCGTGGCAAAGTGGTCAAACCGTCTGCCTCGCACTCTGAAGGTTGTGGTTTCGATTCCGGGCTACGTCTTTCAGTTTACAAGTGCATTTTTCACGGAGACTCCTGGGGGATCGTCGCTGGAGCTACGGAGTTCGTGCTTTGTGCCACGCTTTCGCCTGCCGAAAGAGATAGAGCCATATGGGATAAAACCCGGGCAATGAAATCGATCCTTTCGAATTATCAGGTCTGCACTGTATAAATATGTGTGTAAGGAGATTGGCATGAGTGGTTGAGTGCCTGTGCCAAGCGGCACTCCTTGGGTGATGTGGTCAGTATCAAGTAGGTCGCTTTTACTTCCCAAGACATTTCCTAGTACCCACTTTAGGCTGCGTCGAACTAGGAGCCATTCAAACACCTGCCTTGACGTGGGTTCGAACCCATGATCAACGGACCGGCAGGCCAGTGTGTGCGTGTGAGAATACATTAATTGAGTAAAAGCCATGGGATGATTAATCGTCTTAAGCTACCTCCCGTATCGGCCATGGGCGTATATACAGTAATGTTGCCTTTGCGACCCCCATTGATATATAATGCAACTTGCCTGCTATTATTTTAACAACTTGTAAGTCATAACCGTGACACATCACTACTTCATATTTTTGTTTGGTCTAAACGTACTTGATGTTTGGCACTGAATCAGTTATGTTCTTACAGCCTACTAAATGGCAAAAAGCCAATAGACGCTGGGGCTATAGCCTACTATATGGCAAACAGCCAACAGACGCTGGGGTTATAGCCTACTAAATGGCAAACATCCAACAGAAGCTGGGGTTATAGCCTACTAAATGGCAAACAGCCAATAGACGCTGGGGTTATAGCCTACTAAATGGCAATCAGCCAATAGACGCTGGGGTTATAGCCTACTAAATGGCAAACAGCCAACAGACGCTTGGGTTATAGCCTACTAAATGGCAAACAGCCAATAGACGCTTGGGTTATAGCCTACTAAATGGCAAACAGCCAATAGACGCTGGGGTTATAGCCTACTAAATGGCAAACAGCCAATAGACGCTGGGGTTATAGCCTACTAAATGGCAAACGGCCAACAGACGCTGGGGTTATAGCCTACTAAATGGCAAACAGCCAATAGACGCTGGGGTTATAGCCTACTAAATGGCAAACATCCAATAGACGCTTGGGTTATAGCCTACTAAATGGCAAACAGCCAACAGACGCTGGGGTTATAGCCTACTAAATGGCAAACATCCAATAGATGCTGGGGTTATAGCCTACTAAATCGCAATTAGCCAATAGACACTGAGGTTATAGCCTACGAAATCGTACAGCCAATAGACGCTGGGGTTTAAGACAACGTCCTACAAAGATCATGCAAAGTAAATAAAAAATATAGACAAATGAGCTTCAAGGAAAATGTGACGCAGACTTCAATTGACTAAAGCACCGACAGCCTGAACAATTTGTCGCATTCAGTTTCTCTTCGATTGTCAATTTCTTCACGATTCTACTTAGTATTGACTCAACTGAATACAACCTTTACTTCAACTATCCAATAAATAACAACAGTTACAGAAAAAATAGTCTCTTCCAGCTGACCTCATCCACCGACCTCAGGGACTGAGGTCAGACAGCAACTACTTAGTGCCAGAAGTAATTCCCAGAGTTGGTGCGGTACGTAAGAACCGACAAGTTGCAGGCGCGACATCCGATCTTACACGTTGGCCACAGGTTCCCGAGGAACACTAGTCTTGCAAATGATTTCTGCATCGTTGATTAGGTTGGTGATCGTCCGGGCCACCAGACTATGCCTTCAGTTTTCATTACAAAGACCCGAGCCCAATTTTGCACTGCCTAATTTTCTTAGGGAGTTTAGCTGTAGACAGCTTCGGAAGGAGCGTACAGTTCAAGTTACAGGTCATCAGACAGTTGTTTGGTAGTTTCTCGCTTCCAGTTCCCTGGTGTATGTGTACACGTCTAGGTACCACCTCCCTGGGCGGTACGTGTTGCTCGAATCTTGTCCTCCGTGACCGAGAGGTCGTGTGAGTAAAGTCAAGGTTTCCAGTAAATCTTTATACGACTGCAGCTGCGGCCTACTTAGAAATACAGAACCCCGAATACAATATTGAAAACCGGGTAGGGACTTGTAAAAGAGGAGAACTATGGGGAGACAGTAAACATATACTGATTAAAGAAAGTACAGTAAGGTAATCGTGTCAATGCTACATTTCCAGAATAATTTGATTTAAAAGTCAGTGGTTGAGGATTCACAAATGCGTCTGTAAATATGTTTCTCTTGATCGTGATCGGCGGTGTGGATGTGTGCTGGGACATTCAGGTGTTTATGTGTAAGTATGGTGCGTTATGGTGTTTCATCATCTGGTGCCTTGCCGGCTGGCGTGGGCGATCATGCCTCTCCACAAATTACGATCTCTGACGTCATGGATCAATGCGTGTGTTGACTCCCTTCCATGCCATCACACAAGACTATCAATAATCTTTTCACGCTGTCTTCCTCTATATCTCTTTCCGCAAATCTTTCCGGTTGTCACAACATGTTCCATATTTTGTCTTCTCATAATATGGCCAGAAAATGAGACTGCCTCTTTCTGAAGTTTGTGATAAGTTGTCTTTGCGACTCAGCTTCTCTTACAACATCCTGATTTTTCTTTTTGGCTGTCCAATAAATTCTCAGCATTCTTCTATAAAACCACAAATCCAAGGTTCCCAGGGATTTTTTTTCACCTGTTTACTATTTGTCCAGGACTCGCAGCCTTATGTTAAAACTGTTTTTATGTAACATGCGGGAAGTCTTTTTGTTTCTGACTTTCAAGGGCAGTGACTTATTGCACAAAACGTTGTTCATATCTGCGTGTTGCATGCATGATAATTGATTAGAGAAATTAAACGCAAACGTCAAGATTGTTTTGGCACGTTATGGGGAGAAATAAACTTGACAATTTAATGACAACTGGCGAAATTGATGGGAAATAGCAAGTGGAAGGTGTAAAACAAAATGTGTCGCATGTCCCTGTACATGATGTTGCAGTCAACCCAAACATGTTGGACTGTTTGTTAGTTCAGTTTAGTTTACTCGATGGATCAACATCACGGCACACGGGTGTAACCCATCATAAGTGCTCCGTTCTCCTCCTAACTCAAACCTGAGTCTGGAGAAACTCAGCTCAGTGCACGAACTCCGTAGCACCGGCGAGGACCCTGGAATATTTTGGGTAGAATTTTAACTCGAAATTTTGCCCTGGCAGCGCCGTCAGGCTACTCTTTTTCGATTTCCAACTGCCAAAGGATTTTTTACGTGCGCAACAATACACACGGGCGTCCGATCTCACTACCCAGAGACCAGGGGAAATTTTATTATTAGAAGTCCACGAGAAAAAAATCCCGGTCCTCACCGGGGAATGAACCCGGGACCTCCAGCACTCGAGGCGGACACCATACCTGAAGACCACGCAGGCTGTTTGTTAATAATTTACCATTGCTTTCTGAGAGACGACAACTCATTTTATAGAAAACAACACAAGACAGCCTGCTTCCAAATCGCCAGCCGTGAATTTCGAAGCCTCGAGTCGGTATGTCTGGGAATCTTGAAACTGCGGTTCACTATCCTCTAAGGCACGGCCGCCAGTATATGCAAATGGTTAGAAGTTGGTTGCGTGCATTTTATAGGACTTTTTAATTAACCCCAGCATTTATTGCCGGTTTTTGATTTACTAAGCAGTACTTTGCCATTGCTACCTGAACGGCCAACGCCTCGTACTATCGAAATCAACGCAAAGCGGTCTGCCTTCAAATCGCCCGCTGCTCGACTCAGTGTGTCGGGGAGTTGTGAATCGCAATTTCATCATCCCCAAGGCTACAGCGGCGGTTATGCATGTGGTATGTATGTTAATTAATTTGATTAGAGAATTTAGTCACAGATAGTCAAGAATTTGTTAACGCGTTGTGACGAAACATAAATTTGAAAGCTTAGTGACAACTGACTAAAGTGATGGGGAAAGAGCAAGAGGACGGCAGATAGCTAAATACCTAGATGAGTGACCACATAGCATAATCGAGAGAAGAACACGGAGCTGATCAACATCTCCGGTGATTGTGAGAGGTGGTGAACCGGGACCACCCACGCTTATCTGCACGACACATGATGATATGGTGTGTATATGTAGGACTGCACGAGGATAGCCGAACCACCTGTAACTGGACATCTACCTGGTTTATACCCAATTTCGAAACAGTTTTGCTAAAATCCCACAGAATTAAAAAAAAACAACAACAACAACAATCCAAACCCCAGTCTTTGGTAGCGAACCGGAGTCTAACCTTGTCGGATAAAGACAAAACATTAGGAGGTCCCGTGGGAACCTTATGGACAATAACAACCCATCGCCAAGTCGATATAGCAATAAGTAGGCCGAATAGGCTGTTGTAAAGGAACTATTTCAAAAATGAGGAAACATACTCACCACATAGTGTTTACAATTCTGAGATAGATAGAGGCCAGCATGGCCGAAAGGACAAGAGCTCTCGTTATTAAACATCCGGTGTGCTAATGCCGAGGTAAGGGGTTGAACCCCTACACAGGACAGTTGGACTAAAATGTTGACCTAGCGTCCCAGACTTGGGGACGTAAATTACACATACCTCTGAAGTCGGAGTGGGTTCGTCTAAGGGCGAGTGACATTGATAGTAGGGAAAGCTAATCCACACTAAAAATTCAGTCCAGTGCTACAAGAAGTAACGTGTAGGGACTACGCTTGAGTTCAAAGCGGGCCAGCGCAAAAAAAAAAAAAAAAGAAAGAAAGAAAGAAATCAGATAGACGTATTTGTAACATTTGAAAGGAGACGATCTAAAAGAGACTATCGACAAACAACAAGATCAGTTTATTCTTCCTGAGCAGCTTTAAACAACGAGTATAAAGAGTGCTCTCTTGTGCAATTTGTTGTAAACAAGACATATTAAGAATGTACCGTCTCCGCATCATAGGGAGAATATTTAGTTTACTGAACATTGAGTGGCAATACTTGTGATTGGAAGACAGTGTCGCTGATGTAACATCTGTGTAGTTGTTGAAGTAGTGTCCCAGAGGAGCATCACATTCCACCCAGGTCTGAGCTGGATAGGAGACGGTGCTGCCTGCTCGAGTAATTACAGATACTACACAGCAGGCAGTCTCGGCAAGGTTGGTGGGTGGGCGGACAGCTTGTCTACCAGTTCATATTATTCAACATGAAACTATGACATTGTAATGACCAAGTACTACAGGAGACAAATGACAATCGTACATTGATTACAGAAATTAGACGTAGACAGTCAACATTTTATGGACATGTTATGAGAAGAAATGAATTGGAGAACTTGGTGACAACTGGCAAGATCGAAGGGAACAGACCAAGGGGAAGACCGAGAAGTAAATACCTGTATGGCTTGGCCACATGGCATGGTCGAGGCAGGAACACTGAGCTGATCCACGACTCTGGTGATCGAGTTAAGTGGCGAGTCATGACCGCCCACGCTTTCCGGCATGGAAATGATGGATGGGTGGATGACATTATGTTACCACTGGTGTTGAGTTGTTCCTGAAGTTCTGTCACGACACTTCACGTCCATGATTGTCACAGTTAGATGACTAAAACGAGACATTGACCGCCATGACAAAGGTATACTTATGGAGCAGATGTACACCTCAAATCTATGTCCTGCTCCGTGGAATACTATAGTGCTAGCTTCCACTAACATCTGGTTCATTTACTTCATTGTAATCATACACGCTGATCACTGAAAAGACGCGCCCAGCTCACAACGAGGATACAGATAAGTAATCTGTATATGTATATTTTCATGTAATCTTTTTCATGTAATTGTGTCGGTTTGAGTTTGTTTATTTTGTGCTGACGAAGGATTTCGCCGCAGCGTCCATTTTGTTACTTGTTATCGTTTTTTGGTAATTCATTCATTAGCGTACTCTGAGCATCGTTGTCTCCATCTTATTGGTATGTGCTAATTTTAATTTGTCATTACTTGTTTTGTAAGGTTCATGATCATAATATAACATTATTGTATTCTGAAAAAAGAAGAAAAGACATGTGTGATAGATGTTATAGCTGTTTATATTGTGGATGTTATTGTGTAGTTATTGTTATTATTATCATCATCATCGTATTTTATTTTCGTTCGCTCGTTTTAAACTCAAGAGTAATCCATACACGGGCTACTGTTTCGAGTGCAGTGGACTGATTTTTGCGTGTGGACTAACTTTCCTTATTATCAGTGTCCCTCGACAGCAGGAGGACTCACTCCGACTTCTGAGGTACTTGTAATTTACGTTGACAAGTCAAGGACGAGAAGTCAAGGACGAGAAGTGTTTGGCACTGAATCAGATTATACTGGCAACACGTATAATTGTTTTCTTAATTTATGCCATCAAAGACACTTTTCATTTAATTCTAGCACCTTTTTTTGTATGTCAGAAATGTTCTTATCCCGTTCTACAGCTCTGAAGCATGACCCCAACGCTATAGAGAGGAAAATACCACGGAAGCTTTTGAAATGTGTCAGCGCACAATGCAAAGAATAAGCTGGCCAGAAATGAACAAATTCTTAAAGACAATATAGAACACTGACGACTAATGAACATACAAAAAAGAAATGTACCTTGGCCTGGTCACAACACCAGACAACGACTCGGAATTAAAGCGATAATAACATCCTTGGCAGTTTTTAAAATGATGGCTATGCAGCTGCCAGGAGTTTGTGAACGTATGCACTAAACGCAAGGTGCTCTTATTTTTGTATTGTTTATCATGAGACACTAGACGACCGTTTACCAACCATAGATTACGGGTAAGCGTGATATCATCGAAACATATAGATGAAGTAGTTGAGGCTGGGAATACCACCATGTATGAAGAATACACCAAAGCTATCTACAGATGACCCTTCCTAACTTTATGCCGAAAGACAAAACAAGGAAGAAGAAGAAGAAGAAGAAGAAGAAGAAGAAGAAGAAGAAGAAGAAGAAGAAGAAGAAGAAGAAGAAGAAGACGATGATACAAGAAAAATCACACAAGAACTTCAGAACAACCTGCATATGTCTTACTCCTTCACCCCTCCCTCCTCTCCATGCTGTCTCCCCTCCCCTGTTCAACCAAGACAATTGTTGTGAAGACAATGAAAATATGGCTAATGCAGTTATCGCTGATTGCGTTCTGCCGAGTGCGGCGCTGAAGTGCTCGTGACCAGAGACCCCCGAGTTCCCCCATGGCATCAGATGTCCCTGATGTCACAAGTGTCATTTGGTGTAACGTAGTTGGCACATTCCGCCTAGATGTCCTGGTTGATTTGAACCCCGCCGTGCATTTCTGTACAAACGTGTTTGAGTACTGTACCCGGCCGAGAAAGACAAACCCTGGGGACCCCATTACAACCGTGGGGTATTAGTCTTTACAACTGTACATAGGGTTGCATATACGAGGGGAAGTCAATAAGTAAGTCACAAGTGGTGTAGAAAAATAACTAAATATGATAACAACTTGAAACTAGTTTATTTTTATACATACATTGTCCCTTTATTTCTCAACATTGATGCACTTATCCATCGTTTTACCAATCCTCCCAAACCGGCTGCATAGAACTGCGTGCTCTGTTTTCTGAACCACGTTTTCACTTCACATTCAACTTCGGCGTCATTCGCGAAATGTCTCCGCCAATGTGGGTTTTCAGTGGACCAAAAAGGTGGAAATTGCTAGGGACTAAGTCGGGGCTGTAAGGTGGATGTTCCAGAACTTACCACCTTAGTTGGTTAATTTTCTCCTGGGTTAATCGAGCCGTATGTGGTCTGGCATTGTCATGAAGAAGCAACACTCCTCTAGTCAGCAGTTCTGGATGTTTTCTTCAAATTGCATCATGAAGCACCGATAGAACTTCACAGTACGATTCAGAATTCACATTATCATCTTTCTTCTTGAAATTGGTTAGAAGCACTTCTTGAAATCCCAGAACACTGTCAGCATAACCTTCCCTGCTGATGGCGTAACCTTGAAGTTTTGGATACAAGGCGAAGAAGGGTGTTTCCATTGCACTGAAGCACGCTTTGATTCGGGCTGGTAGTGATACACCCATGATTCGTCCCCATTAATAATCCTGTTCAGCATGTCTTCTCCTTCATAGACAGAGATGAGACAAGGACAGGCCAAATCGGTTCATTTTGTGTTCCTCTTTCAATTGTCTGGGTACCCACCGTGAGCACACTTTCTTAAATTTCAATCGATCATGCATTATGCTTATGCTGAACCATGTGAGCACTCTATTGCAGATGCTACAGAGTCTATCGTTACTCGCCTGTCACCTCTAATCATCTCCTCCACCCGCTGCACGGATGCTTCTGTTGCAATCTCAACAGGACGACTAGATTGGATTTCATCAACAATTTTAGAGCGTCCTTGAGAAAATTTTTCTACCCAGCTATGCACCGCTTTACGGGACAAACATTTGTCAGCATAAACAGGAAGCATTTCCTTATTTATGTCCTTTGCAGGCAGTCCCTTTTCCCACAAAAACCGCACAACAGCACGTTGCTCTTTGGTTGCACATTCCTTAAGCACAGTCGCCATTTTGTTTATGCGCTGCGCACGCGCATGAGACACCTAACGACACGGGATGACCGGGAATATAAAGTTCGATATTGCTGTCACCTAATGACGCCTGTAGAAAACACCAACTACATTTACCTGCCATCCCACAGAACTGTGTGACTTACTTATTGACTCGCCCTCGAACAAACAATTGATAATTATCATTTTTAATGCGTTGTTAATCTCTCAAGAAATCAGTTCTAACATCCACAGAGATTAACAATGAGAATTGTCAAATGTTATGTATATTCAACACTACCGTATGGTGCGGAGGCCTGGATAATGAACAAAGAAAGTAGAATGTCCTATAGAGGCCCTGGAGATGAGGATATATAGAAGAATATGTCGTATATCATGGAAACAAAAACATTCAAATACTCTGGTTCTAAAAAAACAAAAAAACAACTGGGAATGAAAAGGGAATTGATGAACGAAATAAAAAAAGAGGCAAGTGAAATATTTCGGCCACGTTGAAAGACATAGTTGCATATCCTTTCCACGACGTAGCAGCCAACTTCAGCATGTTTGTGCTGTTTGTGATTCTTCCTCTTCTTCTTCTTTCGTTCGCCTGAAATATGTTTATAACTGCAATGTTGTCTCTTGTATGAATCTATCAGTCTTTTTCAGTTCACTCAGCGGTCCATAGAGTTTATCTTCTACTGTTGTCTCTAGAGGCCAGAAGGTTCACCTGGATATGTTGTAGTTTTGCAATCCTGGAGTATGTGCTCTGCTGTCTGCGACGCCAAACCACATGTGCACATGGCTGAGTCACCAATCTTGAATTTTGTATACATGTGGTTGCGTAATCTATTGTGTCCTATTCTGAGGCGCAGGAGAATGACCTGCTCTGATCTGTCCATAACGTGGTAGTCGTCTTGAGTAAGGTTTGATGGCCTTCTGACTGATTTGATCATTCTTTTCTGTTGGTGGTAAGTAACGTGCACATCAGGTTGTTCTTCTTTTGCTCCTTCCTTAGCCAATCAATGTTTGTGATTCCTGGGCAAGTTTACGTTCAATAGTTTGTTATTGCTTTCTGAATGACTCGCACTCATACCTTTGTATGAGGAAACAAACGCAAGGCTGCAAAATCGCCCACAGCTGTGTTTCGAACGCGGTATGCGGGATTCGAATTGCGTTCGTAAGCCGTTCGTGAAAAACAGACTTGTTAAAAAGCGTGTCAAAAGACAACACGCTTATAAAAAAACCATACTGGTGGTCAAGGTTGAAGGCAAGTGGGCAAGAGGCAGACAGCGATACAAGTGGGAAGATACAATCAAGAAATGGACGATTAGAAATCCGCCAGTGTGTGCAACCAAGGCGATTGATAGAGAGTGTTGGAGATCCTTGCAGTCAACCTTTATTGTGGAGACGGCACCTGATGGATTGATTGATTGGCTGATTGATTGATTGACTTCGGCTTTACAATTAGCGTAACCGGCTGGCGAAATTGGTAGCGAACTGCGCTGGTAATGTTAAGAGCACGGTCGGACGTGGGATCGAGCCTTGGCTCATCGCTTGCTAAAGTGAGGTAAAGACTGACCACCTATTCTTCCTTGCTCTCTGGCCTACAAACTGTGATATCGCTGTAACTTCACAGACCGATGGCTGGAAATTGCTTCGGGAGAATTAAATCATCACCATTAGCGCAACCGTCCATCTGTCCAGGCTGTGGTGACCACTCCGCGGTCTGCAAGTTTAGGTCCCTGATCCACGTCACGAGCACTGCTTGACACATGGTGCTAGCCCCATATTGACTGGGTGATTGGGGGTTGTATGGGTGGGTGGAGGATGTGTGGGTGTGTGGGTGTGTGGGTTGGGGGATGGGTGGGAGTTGTCTGTGTGGGTAGGGAGATCTGTGTAGGTGGAGGATATGTGGGTGGAGGGTGGGTGGATCAGTGGGGACATGTATGTGTGAATGGGTGTGTGTGATGGGTGTGTATGGGTGGGTGGAGGATTTGTGGTGGGTGGGGTGTGTGTGGGTGGGTGGGGTGTGTATCTCATAACATGGTAATATGCATTGTTTATGTTTACAGCATCCATTTGAAAATGTTTTTTCCTATATGAATGTATCATGCAGTATTGATGAACAAAAGATGAGTGATTAGAAGGGCCTGCGTGCCCAATTTGTGACCCTTTGAAAATAAAGTTCAATCAATAAAGTCCAATCAATTATTATAATCAAATTAGCATTCGATGGTCGTTACAGTGAATTTCACACCTGAAGTCTTTACTCCACATATAATTTCCGAGTACCCATTTATGGCTCGGCAAAGCTGTGATCCCAAGACAATGTAACAAAAACATCTCCCCTCGATGAGGACTCGAACACAAGACTATCGTGCCGGGAAGCAAGGGTTCCAACCACTTGACTGCCGCGGCTGCAATAATGAGTGCTAACAATGTCAAGGCCTCTTTACACCTCTGGACGCATGCTGTGTAAATCATGCTAGCGGCATATATATAGGGTGTATTATTAATGAATGTGGAGTTTTTGAATTCACCCTAAGCGAACTCATGCAACATAAAAGGTAAATACAAAACTTGGAACGGCAATATTTTCAAACACCACACAGTCATTAAAAATGCGTCCTGTATTGTATGACTTATTGTAGGCCAATGGGTGGTGTAATATGTATAACAACGAATGACTTTACTTCCCAGAGCATATCCTTGACACACATTTCAGACTGGGTCCACAAGAAAGTCCAGACTAATATTTTGTGTGTGTTAAATTACAAGTCCTACAAGAAACAAATGAAAATTTAAGATGAATTTTGAGAGCAGCCGACAGATAGTTGTTGGTTATGCAGAAGATCTCTTTCACAAGACAATGGCTGGCGTCACCGACCAGTATGGTCACTGCCAAGGAAGGAAAGCAACGCAAACATCCTTCTTTAAAAGTGCCTAGTTCGTTATGATTCGCCTAACTACAGTTCATCGTAAGACAAGGACAGATACATTAAAATTAGCAACACGGAATGTTAAGACGTTAAACGACGACGAAAAATTAGATAACATCAAACAAGAAATGGAAAGTGGCAAAATTAATATTTTAGGGATGTGCGAAACGAGATGGACAGGAGCAGGCATTAAGATAGATGAAGATTTTAAGATTTTAGTGCTGATTGCTATAGCGACCACAGATTACTTACAGGTACATTGAGAGTAAAGTTAAAGAAAGTCAAGTATATAACAGGAAACACTAAATATGATCTGTGTACACTAAGAAATGACAAGGAAATACAAAACATATTGAACATAGAAGTACTGAACAGATTTGATGTATTGTCTGTTATGGAGATCCTATTTCAAGATGTGGATGATCAATGGGAAAGTTTGAAGAATTCAATCAGCTTGGCTGCAGAAACAACTATTCCAAAATTAAAGAAGGTGGGTCGTAAGAAATGGATGACTGAAGAAATTTTACAACTAATGGAAACAAGAAGACTCAACAAAAAGAAACCTGCCAAATATAAAGAAATTCACAGACAAGTCAGAATATTATGTAAGGAGGCAAAAGAAGCACGGCTTGAGAAAAATTGCATAGAAATTGAACAAAACAACACACCAGTCAAGGTACCAAATTAGTGCACAAAAGAATTCAGGAACTTACTAATAAAAGAACAAGAACACCAGCAGGTTGTCTAAAAACTACACTGGCACCTTGCCGTCTTGACAGACGATAGTTTGTGCTTCAAAAAGGCATAATAACTTTTACTCATGTCGGTAGCGAATGTGACTGGTAAGGCCAATTCGCGCTGTAAATGTTCGTTCACAGTGGGTGCATGTGAACACGTGGTTATTTCCACCATCATGCACCATCTTACGTCTCACACGCTCGGTGTGTGACTTATCTGCAATAATTTTCTCCTTTGTCTTTATTCCATTTCTGATGTTTGCCCTCCATGCAACACGTTCAGCGGCGACTTGCTCCCAATGTGCATTATCAATGCTTGTATCAATCATGTCCCGCTTACACACATCTTTGTATCGTAGTAGAGGCCGACCCTGAGATCTCTTACCCATCTGTAATTCACCAAAAAAGATGTCCTTTGGTATTCTACCATCATCCATCCTCCTAAGATGTCCTATCCATCTAAGTCTACGAAGACTGAGCATGGAATAAACCGTCACACAACCTGATCTTTCCAATACTTCAGTATTTGTGATTTTGTCTTGCCACTTAATACCAAGAATTCTTCGCAGACACCGCATATGAAAGCTGTTTAAATGTTTCTCTTGGTGTGAGTAAGTTGTCCAGGTTTCACTGCCATAAAGAAGAGTACTAAGGACACAGGCTTGATAGACAAGGACTTTTGTTTTGGCAGTAAGCTTCCTGTTCTCCCAGACTCTTTTTCTTAACCTGTTCATTGTTGTTGCTGCCTTACCAATCCGGATGTTGATTTCCTGATCTAGGGATAATTTGCTATTTACCACTGATCCTAGATATGTAAAATGGTCTACCATCTCTAGTTCGGCGTCGTCAATAAAGATTGATGGTACCCCATGTGCACCTTGTGACATAATCTGTGTCTTCTTTTTGCTAATTGTTAAACCAAATTCAGAACAAGCATTGGAGAATGCAGATAGTAGACATTGCAATTCTTCCTCAGAGTGGGTCGTAACTGCAGCATCATCTGCAAAAAGCAACTCTCTTATCAGTACCCTCCTAATTTTGGTCTTGGCCTTCAATCTCTGAGCATTGTAGAGGCTGCCATCTGAGCGTGAGTGAATGTATATACCACCATCCTGATCACGAAAGGCATATTTCAGTAGAAGTGAAAAGTATATTCCAAAGAGGGTGGGAGCTAGTACACAACCTTGCTTAACTCCACTCTTGATTTCAAACTCTTCAGAAGTTGCACCATCAAACTTGATTATACCCTTCATGCCTGTGTGGAACGATTCCACAATGGACAGAAGAGTTGGTGGGCAGCCAATCTTCTTTAGTGCCTTGAACAGACCCTCACGACTGACCAAATCAAATGCCTTTGTGAGGTCGATGAAGGCAATAAACAGTGGTTGATTCTGTTCACGGCATTTTTCTTGCATTTGTCGCAATGAGAATATCATATCAATGGTAGACCGGTTCTGTCGAAAGCCACACTGTGATTCGGGGTAGACTTGATCTCCTAGGACTTGAAGTCTGCGCAGAACAATTCTGGCAAATACTTTTCCAACAATACACAGAAGTGAGATACCCCTATAGTTGTTGCAGTCGCTCCGATCGCCCTTGTTCTTGTACAGTGTTATGATGCTTGAATCTTTGAAATCCTGTGGGACTTGTCCTTCTCGCCAGCATAGCTCTATTAGCTGGTGGATCTGTAGAGTGAGTGTGTCTTGCCCACTCCTGATAACCTCTATTGGAATCCCATCCTTACCTGGAGCCTTGCCAGATGCAAGTTCATTTATAGCACACTTAACTTCTGTTATGGTGGGAAGTGTGTCCAGGTGGTCAAGAGTTGGTAGAGCCTCTATGGCGTTGAGAGCATCATCCTCTAGTTTGGTCTCACTTGAGTAAAGCTCCAAATAGTGCTCTACCCATCTGTCCATCTGCTGTTTCTTATCAGTGATGATTTCTCCAGTCAAGGTTTTCAATGGTGCACTTCTTTTGATCACTGGACCACAGGCTTTATTTATTCCTTCATACATGCTTCTTATGTTTCCCTTATCACTTGCGATTTGAATGGATTCACATAACTTGATCCAATAATCATTTGCACACTGCCTGGCAGCCTTTTGCACATCCTTCCTAGCTTGCCTTAGCTCACTCAGAGTGTTACGCGTTGGTCTTTCCTTGTTTCTTAAGAGAGCTATCTTCTTCTTATCAATCAAGGGCTGCAGAGTCTCGCTGTTTGCCGCAAACCAGTCCTGCCTCTTATGATCCACAGTGCCGTAAACCCCTACGGCAGTTTTATAAAGAGTTTCCTTAAGTTGACCCCACTTTTCATTTACTGTACAATTTTCTGGTGTATCAGTGAAAGCGTCTTCAAGTTGCTGTTGAAACTGAAAGCACTTTTCAGGATCGTGAGTGTTAATAATATTAATCCTGGGGCTAGATTTGTGTTTAGCTGTGTAGATTCTCTTTGGTCTCAGTCTAACCCTTGCAACAACCAAAGAATGATCCGTATCACAGTCAGCACTGTGGTAACTTCGAGTCAATGATATATGGTTCAGATGTTGTCTCCGTGTGATGATGAAGTCCAGCTGGTGCCAATGGCCGGATCTTGGATGTTTCCATGTGACCTTATGCATCTCTTTTGTTTTAAAAAAGGAGTTTGTAATACATAGGTCATTACTGGTGCAATGCTCCAGCAGCCTTTGCCCATTTTCATTCATGCGACCGATGTTGTATTTTCCAAGGCACACTGGCCATGAACTCGAGTCCTTGCCCACACGAGCATTGAAATCACCGAGCATATAAATGTAGTCAGATTTTGGAACTGCCTTGATCACGGAGTCTAACTCCTCATAGAACGAATCCTTCACATCATCAGAGGAATCGAGTGTCGGTGCATATGCAGTAATAATGGTGGCAAAACCACAAGAGGTTGCCAAGCGCAGGGATAATAGTCTTTCATTTCCTCCTGCTGGAATTTCAATCATTCCCAGTAGCGAATTCTTCACTGCAAAGCCCACACCGTGTTGCCTTTTTTCTGCCTGCCCTCTACCCTTCCAAAAAAAGGTGTAATTGTTTTCCCTGAGTGACCCTTCCTCAGCGAGGCGAGTCTCCTGCAGGCCAGCAATATCAATGTTAAGACGATTGAGTTCGGCATCAATCACAGCCGTTTTTCTCACATCGTCAATATTGGTCAAGTCAGTGGAAAATCCTGGACACATGGTTCTCACGTTCCAGGTTGCAAGCCGTAGCTTGAGGTTTCTATTTTTATTTTTATTTGTACCTGGTGCATTGGTTTTACAGCCTGCGATTCAGATTTTGTCCTAGCCCCAAGCACCCATTGAAGCAGGCAGGCTGTGGCGGATCAGCACCCAATTGGCCGGGGGCTGCCCAGCTTGAGGCGGGCGGTAGCTGATCAGTGACACCTGTAGGTGTCTCCCACCGTCAGAGGCAACGCGTGGCGCCCCATGTCTACGCCAATTGACAGGGACTTATAACCCGTAACAGTTGCCTCTCGCTTTGATTCCGAGACCAGTTAAGACCAGGGATGGAGTTATTGCCTCTCCATAGCACAAAGCCTGGGCTAAAATATAGAGATCATGTGTTGCCCATTCAGCACAATCCCTCACTTGGCCTGCCTAGTTCACTCCAGAGGAAAGGTAACACCCCTACATCTGGAACAAGACAAGCTGCAGAAGCTGCCGGATCAGCAAAGCAATGCTCTAACTGTCCGCCTATCGGAGCTTCGATCCTAGACCAGCCGCCAACCAAGGCTTAGGGCCTGGTCTGCCCTGCCATGACATTTTGTCTTTAGCTTGCATTTCCTCGCACCAGGGTAAGGCTTGTACTCTCCCAATTGCGCTCTTCCGCCCGAAGCCGTTGGTACAATGTGGGGTATCGGGTTTGGTAAGCGCCGCCCAACGTTCGGCGCTAACAGAAAGCAGGTAGTACCGTCTACTGTTATACGGTAGCTCAGTCATATCTGACTAAGACCTGACACAGTGTCTAAAAACTAAAGATGGCAAAATCATAATAGAAAAAGATCAGACTCTATATGAATGGTCAGATTATGTGAAAAACCTTTATGATGATAACATAGATGAACATTATTATATTCGATTTAATAATGAAGGACAGCCAATTTTGAATATGGAGGTTCGGAATGTTCTTAAACATATGAAAGCTGGCTAGACCCCCGTTTCAGATAACATCACAACAGAAATGATTAAAGCTTTAGAAGAACATGGACTAGATCAAGTCACCCGACTGCTGAACACATTATATGAAACCCGAGATATAACTTCTTAATTATGTAATTCTGTATTTATTGCAATCCCAAAGAAATCAGGAGCCTTGGAATGTGATCAACATAGAACAATTAGTATAATGAGACACATCACAAAGATTTTGCTACGAATTATGCAAAGTGTTAGGAAGAAAATGCAACCTGAAACAGGGGAAGAACAATGTGGGTTTGTAGAAGAAAAGGGTACAGTAAATGCTGTGTATATGCTGCGATCAGTTATTGAACGTTCTATAAAAGTAAACAAAGATATATATCTTTGCTTTATTGACTACACAAAGGCTTTCGATAGAGTAAAACATGTCAACATGGTAGATATGCTTGCAGATCTACAAATTGGTGGGAAAGACATTAGACTTATTAAAAAAAACATATATTGGAAACAACAAGCTGCCATAAGAATTGATATTGAAGTGGGACAATATCAGCCTATTAAGAGACGTGTGAGACAGGGATGTATAATGTCTCCAGATCTCTTTACCCTATACAGTGAAAATATTTTCAGAAATGTAGAAGATATAAATGGAATCATCATCGAAGAGCGAAACATCAATAACATTAGATATGCAGATGAAACAGTATTGACTGCATATCAATACTGCAACAATTAGTAGATGCGGTTGTTGCACACAGTGAACAACTGAGGTTAGAATTAAATTGTAAAAAGACACAGATTATGGTCGTCACTAGGAAGAAAGAAATACTACAATGTAATATACAAGTAAATTGGAATATTCTTCAACAAGTGAATCGGTACAATTATCTCGGAACAGTCATAACATCTGATGGGAGATGCCTTGAAGAGATTAGAACAAGAATCGCCATGGCGAAGGTAGCCTTTGGCAAGATGAAAAACATACTGACCAATAAAAGGATGTCAATTGAAACGAGAAAAAGAGTGTTGAGGTGTTACATTGAGCCTGTCCTTTTGTATGGATGTGAAGCGTGGACAATGAGCAGTCAAGCTGAAAAACATCTGATGGCTGTAGAAATGTGGTTTCTGAGGAGAATGCAAAGAATACCATGGACAGATGGAAAAAACCAATGACCAAGTACTACAGGAAACAAATGAAAATCGTAAATTGATTAGAGAAATTAGACGTAGACAGTCAAAATGTTTTGGACATGTTATGAAAAGAAATGAATTGGAGAACTTGGTGACAACTGGCAAGATAGAAGGGAAGAGACCAAGGGGAAGACCGAGAAGTAAATACCTGGATGGTTTGGCCACATTGCATGGTCGAGACAGAAACACTGAGTTGATCCACGACTCTGGTGATCGAGTGAAATGGCGAGTCATGACCGCCCACGCTTTCCGGCATGGCACATGATGGATGGATGGAAGCTGATTGGAGAAATTAGACGTAGACAGTCAACATTTTTTGGGTCACGTTATGAGAAGAACTTGGTGGCAACTGGCAAGATCGAGAGGAAGAGAACAAGGCGAAAGCAGAGAAGTAAATACCTGGATGGATTTGCCACGTTGTATGATCGGGATGATGGTAGAATATCAAAGGACATCTTTTTTAGTGAATTACAGACGGGTAGGAGATCTCAGGGTCGGCCTCTACTTCGATACAAAGATGTGTGTAAGCGGGACATGATTGATACAGGCATTGATAATGCACATTGGGAGCAAGTCGCCGCTGAACGTGTTGCATGGAGGGTAACTATCAGAAATGGAATAAAGACAAGGGAGAAAATGATTGCAGATAAAGCACACACAGAGCGTGAGTGACGTAAGATGGTGCACAATGGTGGAAATGACCCTGTTTTCACATTCATCTACTGTGGGCAAACATTAGCAGCAAGAACTGGCCTTACCAGCCACACTCGCCACCGCCATGGGTCGTAGTTATTAAGCCTTTTTGAAGCACAATGTACCAAACTATCGTCTGTCAAGACGGAAAGGTGCCAATGATCGGGATAAGAACACAGAGCTGATCCACGACTCTGGTGATCATGTGAGATGGTGAAACATGACCACCCACGCTTACCGGCATGACACATGATGATGATAATTTCAGACTCGAAAATGTATTTATATTTTGAAAGTAATCCTTTTTCAAACATGTGGATTCTCAAAGTACATAATTTTTGCGTACACTCAACTACATGTACAGATGAGTACACACACGGCCGCGAGGACAGATGTGTGGGCGTGTCCAGAGACGACGTGCAGAATGAGCAATTATTCTATAGAACCACGTGAGTAGGCTGGGAAAAGGCGAGGCATCAACGGTTTCATGAAAAGAGCTGACGGGGTATCAAAACACCATGTTGTTTTCCAGACCTGCCGCTACGCATGCGTGAAGATGAGCCGCAGGGCATGCTGGGGAAAGATGAGACTTGGGGCTAAACACCGGAAACAAAACACAAGGCGACCAGAGAACATGGCGACGGAAATTTTATTCATTGCCGTCTGGTTCTCTTGGGCGCCTGGTGGCCATGTTTTGTTTCCCGGGGTAAACGGGGTATTCATCTGTGATGTACAGTAACAACAGTACAGTGGAAAACAATGTTTTCCCCTAGTGAATGTGAATAATTAAGACAAACAATAGGTTGCGCAATTTATTGCCTGGCGTGTTTCATTGCATCTCGTCAGGTGTATACTGGAGTAATCACACAACATATGTTAAAGCAAAAAAGATAAATCCTTCAAGCTGAAATATTCAACACTCATATTGGATATCAGCATGGCCGAATGGATAAGAACGCGTGTTTTTAAACATCCGGTGCGCTGATGCTGAGGTTGGGGGATTCAACCCCTACATCGATCAGATGGTCTAAAATGTTGACCTATCGTCCTTGACTTGGGGACGTAGATTACAAGTACCTCTGAAGTAGGAGTGGGTTCGCCTGATGGCGAGGGACACTGGTAATAGGGAAAGCTAATACACACACATAATTCAGTCCAGTGCTACTAGAAGTAGTGTGTATGGACTACGCTTGAGTTCAAAGCGAGTAAGCGCTAAAAAAAAAAACATATCCCCAGAGTTCATTAAATTGTCTAAACGGTAATTTTAAACTGAAAGGATTAATTACACTACTCCATTAGATGTTCAACTTTTGTTCTATAGTATACATCTGACGAGATGCAGCGAAATACGCCAGGCAATAAATTGTGCCATACATTGATTGTGTCCTCATTACTGTGTTCTACAGAACAAAATCTGGCTGTGCTGTCCTGCAGCCATCGGAAGGCTTCTGCCACCGCTTTCATTCTCACGCTTGACGTTGTAGTAGTACATGATAGATATCAATTCCTTAAGTAGTGGCATTTGGTTTTGAAATAAAACAAACAGGCACACACAAAACCAGACACATAGAAACACAGACATACACAGAAACACGCAGAGACATATACAGACACAGAAAACAGACAGACAGATACACACACACACACACACACACACACACACACACACAGGCTCATACACAGACAGACACACACAGAAACACACACACACAGGCACACACACAGATCCAAGCACACAGACAGTGATACACCGACAGAGACACACAGACAGAGACACACATAAAGAAACACAAAGACACAGAGAGAGAGAGAGAGAGAGAGAGAGAGAGAGAGAGAGAGAGAGAGAGAGAGAGAGAGAGAGAGAGGCACATATACAGAAACACACAGACAGACACACACATACAGACAGACACGGAAACAGAGACGAGACATACATGCAGAGACACACAGACACACAGACAGACACACACACACAGAGAGACAGAAACACACACACACACAAAGACACACACACAAAGACACACAGAGACACACAGACAGAGACACACAGACAGAGACACACATACAGAGACACACAGACAGAAACACACAGAGTCACACAGACAGACAGACAGAAACATAGACACAGAGACACTCAGACAGACAGAAACACAGACACAGAGAAACACAGACAGAAACACAGACACAGAGACACACAGACAGACAGAAACATAGACACAGAGACACACAGAGAGACGGAAACATACACACACACACACACAGTCACATAGACAGACAGACAGACACACACAGAGTCACACAGACAGACAGAAACATAGACACAGAGACACTCAGACAGACAGAAACACAGACACAGAGAAACACAGACAGAAACACAGACACAGAGACACACAGACAGACAGAAACATAGACACAGAGACACTCCGACAGACAGAAACACAGACACAGAGAAACACAGACAGACAGAAACACAGACACAGAGACACACAGACAGACAGAAACATAGACACAGGGACACACAGACAGACACATAGACACACAGACAGACAGAAACACAGACACAGAGACACACAGACAGAAACACACACACAGACAGACAGAAACACAGACACAGAGACACACAGACAGACAGAAACACACACAAAGAGACACACAGACAGACAGAAGCACAGACACATAGACACACAGACAGACAGACACACACACACAAACAGACACACAGAGAGACATAAACATAGACACAGAGACACACATATAGACAGAAACACACACACACACACAGAGACACACAGACAGACAGAAGCACAGACACATAGACACACAGACAAACAGAAATACACACACAGTGTCACATAGTAGACATAAACATAGACACAGACAGACAGAAACACACACACACACACACACCGAGTCACACAGACAGACAGAAACACGCACACAGAGTCAAAGACAGAAGCGCAGACACAAAGACACAAAGACAGACAGACAGACAGACACACACACACACACACATAAATACAAGCACAGAGACACACACACAGTCAGAAACACACACACAGACAGACAGACAGACACACACACACACAGAGACACCCAGATAGACAGAAACACACACACACAGACTGACACATACACAGAGACACATAGATAGACAGACACACACACAGACAGACAGAAACACAGACAAAGAGACACACAGACAAAGAGACACACAGACAAACAGAAACACACACAGAGACAGACAGACATAAACTCACACAGAGACAGACAGAAACACAGACACAAAGACCCACAGACAGACAGAAACACACACACACACATACACAGACAGAAACACACACAGACATACAGAAACACACACACAGAAATACAGACAGAGAGTCACACAGACAGACATAAACACAGACACGCAGACATACATACAGACATAATCACACACAGAAACAGACACAGAAACACAGACCGAAACACAGACAGGCAGAAACACAGACAGACAGACAGACACAGAGTCAGACAGAAACACACACAAACTCAAAGACAGACATAAACACACTTACACACACACAGAAACACACACAGACAGAAACACACAGACAGACAAACACAAAGACAGACACATAAACGCAGACACACATACACACACAAAGACAGACACATAGACACAGACACACAGATACATACATACAGACACATAGACACCGACACACATACACAGATACACACAGACAGACAAAAGCACAGACACAGAGGCACACAGACAGACAGAAGCACAGACACAGAGACACACAGACAAACAAAAATACACACACACAGTCACACAGACAGATAGAAACACAGACACAGACAGACAGAAACACACACACACACACACACAGAGTCACACAGACATACAGAAACACACACGCAGAGTCACACAGACAGAAACACAGACACAAAGACACACAGACAGACGGGAAAAAAAAACACACACGCAGAAATACAGGCACAGAGACACACAGACAGTCAGAAACACACAGAGACAGACAGACAGAAACACACACAAAGAGACACACAGATAGACAGAAACACACAGAAACACACACAGACATACAGACACAGACACACAGATAGACAGAATCACATACAGACAGACAGAAACACAGACACAGAGACACATAGACAGACAGAAACATACATAGAGACAGACAGACAGAAACACACACAGAGGCAGACAGAAACACAGACATAGAGACACACAGTCAGACAGAAACACACACACAGACAGACAGAAACACACACACACACACAGACACAAAGACATACAGAAACACACATACACACACAGAAATACAGACACAGAGACACAAAGACAAACAGAAACACAGACACAGAGACACAAAGGCATACAGAAACACACACGCGCAGACATACATACAGACTTAATCACACACATAAACACAGACATAAACACAGACAGACAGAAACACAGAAAGAAACACACAGACAGACAGAAATATAGACAGACAGAAACACAGAAAGAAACACACAGACAGACAGAAATATAGACAGACAGAAACACAGAAAGAAACACACAGACAGACAGAAATATAGACAGACAGAAACACACAGAGAGACAGAAACACAGACAGACAGACAGACAGACAGACAGCAGAGACAGACAGACAGAAAGACAGACAGACAGACAGACAGACAGCAACAAACACACACACAGACATACAGTCATAAGACACAAACAGAAGAGAAACACACAGACAGAAACACAGAAACATAGACAGCCAGAAACAGACATACACAGAGAGAAACACACATACAGACACACATGCAGACACCAAAAAAAACACACAGAGACACAAGGGCAGACAGAAACACACTCACAGACAGACCGACAGACAGACAGACAGACAGACAGACAGAAACACCGAACCATACACAGACAGAAACAGACAGAAACACACAGAAACACACAGACAGACACACATACAGACAAAAACACACACACAGACTCAAAGGCATACAGAAACAGACAGACAGACAGACAGACAGACAGACAGACAGACATACAGACAGACAGACAAGGACAGAGTCAGACAGAAACACACACAACTCAAAGACAGACATAAACACACACACACATAGACACAAAGAGAGACAGAAACACACACGCAGGCACAGACAGAAACACGCGGAGACACAGACAGACAGACAGACAGACAGACACACACACACACACAAACACATAGACACAGACACATACATACAGACACATAGACACAAACACACATACACAGAGACACATAGACAGACAGAAACACACGCACAGACACACAGAAACACACACACGGAGACAGACAGAAACACAGACACAGAGACACACAAACAGACAGAAGCATAGACAGAGACGCATATGCAAACAGAAACACACATACAGACAGAAACACACACAGACAGAAACACACACACACACAGACACAGGCAGACAGAAACGCACGCACACAGACATACAGTCATAAAAACACACAGACAGAAGAGAAACACACCAACAGACAATAACACAGACACATAGGCAGACAGAAACATACACACACAGAAACACACAGACAGACACACATACAGACAAAAACTCACACATAGAGAGAAACACACTCACAGACACAAAGGCAGACAGACAGACAAACAGACAGACAGACAGACAGACAGACACAGACAGAAACACAAGGACACACAGCCACACAGTCAGACAGAAACACACACAAACTCAAAGACAGACATAAACAAACACACACACATACACAGACACACACACACACAAAGACAGACAGAAACACTCACACACAGAGACAGAAACACAGAGACAGAAAGGCACACAGACAGACACACACGCAGAGACAGACACATAGACACAGACACACATACATATAGTCACACAGACACAGACACACTCACACCCAGTTCTATCTAATCCAGCTGCTAACCCTGTAGATTGTCCTAGATGACAGAAAGGCAGTCGGCGCGCCAGACTCCTTGTGGCTTTCTCTTCGAGCGTCATACTTCTATAATACCCCCTTTCATCTTGGTTCAATTATTTTCTTGCCTTACCTTTCCTTTGTGTTGCTTAAATTATTATTTGGTGTCTAGAGTGTAAACTATCCATATATCTCCATCGTCCTCTGCCCTTTTTCGCCTACCTGATATTTCGCACATGTGGCTAATTTCTATATTAGACCTCTTCTGTTGATCGTACAGGCCATGCCGTGTGGCGCTGGTGATCATGTCTGTCCACAGCCTTTTGTCCCGTGCTACTGCCAATAAATTCTGATACTGATGTTCCTCCATGACATGACTGTCAGACTGTCCAGCATCTTCTCCTTTCCTCAAACTTTCTCGTTGTCATGGCGATCTTTAGCTTAACCCTTCTCATGACATGCCCAAAGGATGTTGACTGTCTATATCAGATGCGATTAACCAGTTCTCTTTGTGAGTTAACTTCTTTTAAGATATCTTCATTAATATTTGTATCACTCCATGATGTTCTCATTATCATTATAAAAAATCACATGTCGAGAGCTTCCAAATAATTCCTCATTAGTCTGGTAATTGTATGTGATTCTCTTCCGTACGCCAAGGATTGGCTTGATATAGCTCTTTAAAACCATGTGTCTCACCTCATTTGACAGATATTTTGCAGATACTATTCTTTATCTTGTGAAATCCTACTTTTTCGGCTTTACTGCATTTTATCGTCATTATGTGCACTGTCAACTGGCGTAGGTGATCATTTCTATAAACAGGTCTCTTTCCTGCATTGTTCTGGATTAACTCCGCTGATGATATTCTTCTACACCATCGTCTCAGTCCATCCAGCATCATTTCTCACTATCTGCCTCTTTCCCCACTGATCCCTCCACACGTCACAAAGTTTTCGAATGCCTTTCTTCTTATCACATGACCAAAGATTGCTACTGGTCTCTTTCTTGTAGCTGTATGTAAGGTTATAGTTTCATTATCTTCTTCCAGGCAATCTTTGTTAGTTACTCTGGCAGTCCAAGGTGTTAGCAACATTACTCTTAGGAAACATCTCTGTTGCCTCCAAGACCTTCTTAATTTGTTCATTCACAGTTCATTATTCATGCCATGCTGAAAAACAGGTTCTATATAACATTTCAGAATTGTTCTTTCTTACATTCAATGGTAGGGACATGCATAAGATACTTTTTATTTCCTGAAATACAGCTTTAGCATTGACCTATAATGATCTTAATCTCTGTCACGCATCTTCCATCTGATATCATGTCTGCCCCTAGGTGTTTAAATTTGTCAACTTGGTTAGGCATTTTCCCTTCCATTGATACTTCACATTTAAGCGTCATCGTTTTCTTTGATATAACCATTGTTTTTGTTTTCTTGATATTCATATTCAAGGAACGTCCTTTTTCTTTGCATTCTTGCTACAATGTCCAAAAGTTGTAGACTTTTTGCAGTTTCATCGATTATTACTTATCAGTTTGCATAGCGTAGAATTGTTTATACGAGTATTATAACCCTCATCTCTTATTCTTGGCCTCTCGTTGACACCCAAAAGCATACAAGGGGAACTAGAGAGTGTTGAATAAGTTACAACATGTGGAAAGTAGAGGTATCAAATCTCCGAGCAGCAGAGATCAAAAGAGCTAAACTGGATAATCTCATGAGTGGGTCGTGAGGTGATAAGACATTGGGTAAATTATATAAACTACACAGACAAATGCCGTAGAAAAGACCAGCTTACCACAATGGGAACAATATATAGAGATAACGGCATAACTATGATAACGGACAAGGAGAAAGTTGGAGGTCTTATTGAAGAGCATTTAAAGCACACCGGATCACATTGATGGAGACGTCAGGGATGCAGTGAGAGGACATCTGGCCAGTTTCATCAGGGCCTACAAATATGAAGATGTCATACAGGGTGACGACATCAAATATATTTCTGAAAAAAAGCAAATAACACCTGCGCCAGGACCAAGGTCGGGTACGCTCATATGAAAGATATACGGGATAGAGATGTGGAGAAGATGACCACTAGTTTAAATCTGAGCATTAGTACGGCGTCAGTTCCTCAAGAGTAGGTGCACAGCTATTTAATCCCACTCCCCAAGCCAGGCAAGGACCATTCAAGATTTAATGGCTATAGGATGATCACCTGGCAGAATAAATTTGACAAGGTGCTGGGGAAAATACTCGCCGTGAAGTTGCAGGAATACTTGGACAGGGAAAAGCTACTTCCAAGACAGCTGGGGAGTTACCGGCCGAGGGAAGAAACATGGACAAACACATCAACACACAGCGTTTGATGTTTATGAGGGGTTCCAGAATAGACAAGAACCAATGGCAGCAGCACTGGATCTTGAGGACTCATTCAACAGAGTCAGATATGATCTCTTAATGCACACTCGCACATGTGGCTAATTTCTATATTAAACCTCTTCTGTTGATCGTACAGGCCATGCCGTGTGGCGCTGGTGATCATGTCTGTCCACAGCCTTTTGTCCCGTGTACTGCCAATAAATTCTGATTCTGATGTTCCTCCATGACATGACGTCAGACTGTCCAGCATCTTCTCCTTTCCTCAAACTGTCTCGTTGTCATGGCGATCTTTAGCTTAACCCTTCTCATGACATGCCCAAACACATGGGTGTTATCCCCTAAGTGGTGGATTAGATAGTAACTACCATGCACTCTCGAAGGCTTGCTCTCCGCTAAGGTTCATGGACCTCGGGAACACCTCAAGGATCTGCAGTCTCACCTGTGTTATTCAATGTTTACACAAGCAAGATTGCGAGCATTGCGATACCAAGAACTGGAAGAAGAAGAAAAAAAAACATATATCAGCATATGTTGACACCCGGCATACATTTCATTTGTCTTTCCCTAATGGTTTGATGGATGATTATGCAATAATTCAAGATCTCTAAATCTCAAGGTTGTTTCTTTGTCCACGAGACTCTCAGAATTCTTCCCCAAAACCACATCTACACTGTTTCTAATTTCTTCATAAATGAGCTACGCATTTGCCAGCATTCATACCCATATACAAGAACAATCTACCCACAACTTTCCATTAAACAGATTTTAGTCCTTCTAGCATAATTTGTCTTCGTACTTAAACACTTGCCTGTCGGTTCTGTAGCCATGGGTTCAAATTACCATCGAGGCTGATTTGTGAAATGGAGCTCAGCTCCCAGATCTACCCAGGCCTTAAATGGACACCTTGGAATGTCTTGGGAAGTAAAGTCGGTCGGCGTGTATAGATTACATTAGCCATGGTGTGCCGATTGCTCGGCAAGAAAAACAGGGTTATCAACATACACCCAATGCTCAGAAGTGCGTGTTGAAATGATCATTTACTTATTTTACTACAACTTCTATAACAGTGGTTCTCAACCGGTGGGGAATTCCCCCCCCCCCCCTCCCCCTCTGGGAGGGGGGAGGATTTTAGGGTTTCCAGGGGGAGAGGGGGAGGGAATTAAGATTATTTCAAGATTGGATTAATACAAGAACTGATTACTTGATATTGTTTTTCCCTCCATATTTTCCGGTTCTGTACTTCTCGCCCTTCTGAAATTCATTTTATAACGTAAGTAGACCTGCAAATCACGTAAGTAGACCCGCAAATCACGTTTTATGTAAACGTCTAGATTTGTCGTAGTATGTGTTATTAAATTTAGCTTCCAGTTTTACGTATACTGTGTAGGGGTGTTGGAGGGGGGAATTTAGAGAGCGGAAATACGAAAGGGGGGGGGGTGGAGATGATGTTTTGATAATATGGTGAAGGGGGCATGGGCCAAAAAAGGTTGAGAACCACTGTTCTATAAGAATGTTGTGTTATTTCTGTGGACACCATTTTTGATTTTTCTAAAACCTTCTTTCCTGCTTACATTTCATTCTTATATTCTCTAAACATCGTGACGACTGGGAAGATCAAGGGGAAGAGAGGGAGAAGCAGACCAAGAGAAATGATGTTGGATGGACTGTAATACGGTGGCATGGAGGAATATCATCAGGAAAGACCGAGATCTGTGGAGAGACATGAACGCCTACGTCAGCTGGCAAGGCACTAGCTGTTGATGATAATTCCCAAAACAATACGTTTCCAAGTTTCTATAGGTAGTCTGGACAGTAGCCTGTTCGATCCGCTATCTTCTTTGTTCAACAGTCGAGGCTTGAATGAATGCACTAAGGTGCGCACCGTATCTGTTCTTCGTCTCTCTCAGCCTACACACTAGTCAGGAGTTAGGGTGAAGTGTGCTGCTATCCTGTAACTAAACTAACAAACAGTCCCGTCGCAACAAACTCCTCTGGTTTTATGAAATTTTACGACCATCACCATCTGTAGAGTGCAAAAATGAATGGATGGACATACTTTTCCCTCCCGTAGCGAAGGACAAATGCCGACATGGAACTCTCGTCCGTCCGCTCTTATGCCATTGTTAACGTAACGTCCTAACCATTACACCAACGAGGTCGCTGGATATTCTCTGGTATTATCAAAACAAAAAAAGATCTCTTAAACTTTCGTTGTGCTGAGTAGTAGGTTAGCGGGTATTTGATTAGGAAATCAGGAGTAATCCTTAGGATTGACCTAGTAAAATCCTTATATAAAAAGTATAGCTCCTGAGCCGTGACGTCAAAAAGCGACTCCTTCGGGGCAAGGGATATAACTCAGGAATACATAATTTAATGCTTTCTTGCGTTATTACCTCCCCTTTTTTGGGTTGAGAATTTTATTTATTTATTTATTTATTTTAAATGTAATGATTACTGTTAATTATTGTTGTAGTGGGCGGGGCTTAAAAACTAACAGCATGTGATTGAATGTGTATTAGGGTTACAGTGCTCTTCCTCGGTTTCTTTCCCTTTTATTTTTCTCATCTATTTTATCTATATAGGGCCGGGCGTAAGACTATCAACAATACATTGGGGCTGTGTAAGGTTTAGGGGTACAGTGTATCTCCGCGGGAGCGTCTAGGGTGCAGGTGAACGTAGGGTGGGCGCGCCGGGGTGGGGTGCGAAGGGGGCGGCGCATGGGGTGGGGCGAGGGGGGTTCGAACCCACGAGCCGCGCCGAGTGTCATAGGAAAACCGTGATAAGTAAAAGTAGGGTTGGTATATGGTATGTAGAGAGTCGGAACGGTTTATTCACTATCATCATACGAGTTACAAATGAAAACCTTAAAAAGGTAAGGATGGCCGATAGTATTGAATGTAGTGAGTATGGATTAGTGAAATTCGTTGTTAAGAGGTGAGAGAATGGAGGGAAGGTTAGATAAGTACTTCTGATCCTTGTTACGGGGTAGACGAGGGGCAGGGTTGCTAGATAAATACTCCGACAGCAATATTAGAATACCCGAGGTTAAGGCTCATAGTAAAAGCTGAAGCATGAACTCATAGTCGGCTGACTTGAAGGTGAGCTCCTGGGTGACTCAGCGCAAGGACGATGTCGGCGGTGAACATGATTGAACGTATTCAGACATGTTTTGGGGAAAACCATGAATGACTCATCGTGACCTAACCACGGTATACATGCCCAGACATGTTTTTGGGGGTGGGACTGTAAACACTCTAAATCAACGCATGGTAAGACCACTGTATAACGATACAAACCTCTGACTATACATGTTTTAATGAGAATATCTAGGTGTTTTACTGTATACGTCTAACCGGATTGCACTGGTTGTTGTATAGTTTGACTCAACGTCATTATAAAGGAGCTCAAATGTCGGCTAAGGACACTGTGTTTGCAACAAGGGCTATCGAAAATACCTCACTAAAGAAACAGCTGTGGTAAGTAGAGTGTGATATACAGAGTCGCTCTACGATGTAGTAGTCTCTCAGATCATACCAGCATAGTACAACGGCGATAAATACTAGCTAGTAGTCGGCAAACTGACGCTCTTACCACGGAAATTAACGCTATACTAGTATACTGTGGTGAATACGGGTTTATACAATAATAATATATGTAGATGACTACTGAAAGCACAGGTGACCTACTAACCACTTTGTGTCAATCTATGTGAGTGTCTGTTTCTCGGTCGTCCTTATGCTGTCTATGATGTAGGGTAAGTGATGGTAGATGATGTGGTGCATTCTAACTATGTAATGTATACATATGAACAAGTGTGTTTTTCACTAAAGTATATCAACCATGTTTTTATGTTTTCCGTTTTCTGTTCACTAAAAGTATCCTGATTCTGGTTCGACAGATTTGAACATAAGAGAAGACACATCAACCACGCAGTGTTGGAGCAACGCAATTCTGTCACTCACAGAGGTATGTGTAGTAGGGGGATCAAGTCATCTACTTGTCTCTCCTATCTCCACTAAGTGTATTGAACAGTGTAAGACAAGGATCTATGGTCACTAATTACGTAGCCAGCCACAAGGACGTCATCTTTCTGCGCACTAACTTATGTATATGAAACAGGATGTATCATGTATTCAACTATTCAATATTTATGGATCATATATCCGCTCATTAAAGTACACTGGTTCTCCAGAGTGAAAAGGTGCTGACACAAACTGAGCTGTCTGAGTGAAAAACTTGCAGCCACAGGACAACTTAGAGTCATTCTCTGTGGTCACTAATGTATCAATGTAAATCACTAAGATACACGGTCTAAAAATAATGTGTCTCTTCACATTGTGCCAAGGCTACATAAAAATCAAATACGTGGTGTCAAATTCATGTAAAGCTTACAATATGATATCCCTTGTGTAAAAAAAAAAATCTTTATCGTTTCACCAGAGTGAAAATTTGCTGACATAACCAGGAAAAAGCTACCTTACAGGGGTACATACAAGAAAAAAGAAATCTCTGACAGTCTACCACAAATTATTGGTCTGCATTCACCATTGTCTTTTCACTAAAGGAGCAACACTAAATATTTCACTCCTAGGTATTAGGGGGCATATTCACCTTTGCTCATTAGTATAGTACACCTTGATATGCCATATAAATAACACAAAGAACAGCATTACGAAACAAGCCGCTGCTAGCACAAGAGGAAAAGCATATAGTCATGGAGAAGACCCATTGTATGGACGGGATCAACAGAAACAAATAAATATTTTACTACAAGGGACAGCAAAAGATCAAAATATTCCTTTTAATATGTCTTAAAAGTTATGTGATATGAAATAATTTCTGTAGATATACTATAGTCATGATTGTCTTATGGTTGTGAAAAAATGTAAAATATAATGATTTTACCCTTCTTCACAGCTATTTGGCGACCAGTGCTTACAACGACTTGCGAAAACGTGAAAAAAACTACAGGAAGCTACACAAAACATATTGTGGTTGATCACTATACCTTAGTCATTACAGCGACACGAGATTATTGCGCTGTCACTGAATCGTTATCTAATACCACAAGCGATAACTGTGTTGGATAATATTGTCGTAGTATCACAACTCACACATCAGCTACTGGAACCAACTTATTGCTTTATCACCGTATCATCAAATACTACTACATATTTTCTATCATGATGGCCACCAGTCAGAAAAATAGCTATCTATGTCACACCTGTGGTAAAAACTTTACAAAAAACCGCAATCTTACACGTCACATTAACACCGCACACAAAACCACAACTCATACATGCCACCTCTGTGGCAATCTATACAACAGAAAAGACAACCTAAAATACCATATAAAAACACATCACCAGACTTCATCAACAACAACACCCACAGCAAGCACGGACACTACACCATCAACAGCAAACACGAACAATACACTCTCAACAACAAACACGGATACTACACCCGCAGCATGCAAAAGAAAAGCATCAGCAGACACACAACCATCAAAAAACCATAAACACGATAACGAGCAAGTGGTAGCAAAGGAAGCCGACATAGAGATAGATGAGGAAGTAGAGATAGATGAGGAACTAAAGACCTTAGACAAACTCCCCGACGACGACGACATCCAACAGACATATAGAGACAACTGGGCAGCCCTTAGGACACATCAGAACATCAACAAACATATATCGACCTACAACTTTTTTCACCGACCAGACGCAGTACAACCAATAGACTGGCCCGAGACATTAAAACCAGTATTTAGTAGACAGACATGTCGCTTTAAGATAAATTATAGCCATCACATGATTTTAAGACATAAGGAAACGAATGAACTTAGATTTTACCATTCATCATCAAACAACGCCTGTGAACTCGACGTACCCTTTTTAGTAAACAACGAGCAAGAATTTGATGACTTTACAGCCATAGTCCAGGATAGTGACATGTTCAATAACGCCCTACACAACAGACCCGACACTAAGTACCTGGTAGAGACAATACCCGCGACTAGTTTCTATGTATATCACATCACTGAACATCCGATAGGTAGCTGAAGCATTTCGTATAATGACATTATGTTTTGATATTTTTTTCTTGTTAAAAAAGTACTGTAAATAAACAGGTATAAACTATAACAGTGTGTTGTTTGTTGATTTCCTTTCGTGTTGACGGTGTATATAGTTGCCATGTGGTGAGAAAATGTTACATATTGAGGACAAAGTCAAGAAATATGTCAATAACACTAAGAAAAAGGGTAACCAAAATATAAAAAAGGCTGACCAAATTCAGAAATATCTCGACAAAACTCATGAAAAGTAGGAAAATTGTTAGTCAAATGTGAAAAATATGGTTCAAGTAGGAAATCATGTTAGCCAAAGGTGAAAACTATTGACCAAGTAAAGAAACTTCTCAGCCAAACTCATAAAAAGTATGAACATTTGTTAGCCAAAGGTGAAAAATATTGACCAAGTAAAGAAATATCTCATCCGAATTTATAACAAGTAAGAAAACATGCTAGTAAAATCAAGAAATATGTCGACTGAAGTTATACAATAGGCGAACGATGGACAAACTTATAAATATGTCGACCTTTATAAGAAAATGTATTACCCAAATTAGGAAAAAATATTGACCAAGTTTTCAAATACCTCGACCAAACTTACAAAAAGTAGGAAAATATGTCGACTAAAGTAGGAACATTTGTTAGCCAAAGATGAAAAATATTGGTCAAGTAAAGAAATATCGCATCCAAACTTTTAAATGTAGGAAACTTTATTAACCAAATGTGAAAAATATTGTCCAAGTAAAGACATGTTTCAACTAATCTTATAAATATGTCGTCCAAACTTATAAACATTAGGAAAATGTGTTAACCAAATGGGAAAAATATTGGCCAAGTGGAGAAATATCTCAACCATACTTATGAAAGGAGGAAAATGTGTTAACCTAATGAGAAAAATATCGCCCAAGTGAAGAAAAAAGTTACACAAAACTTATAAAACTTAGGAAAATGTGTTAACCTAATGAAAAAAATATCACCCAAGTGAAGAAAAAAGTTACAGAAAACTTATAAAACTTAGGAAAATGTGTTAACCTAATGAGAAAAATATCGACCAATTGAAGAAAAAAGTTACACAAAACTTATAAAACTTAGGAAAAATTTGTTAACCAAATGGGAAAAATATTGGTCAAGTGGAGAAATATCTCAACCATACTTATGAAAAGGAGGAAAATGTGTTAACCTATTGAGAAAATATCGCCCAAATGAAGAAAAATATTACACAAAACTTATAAAACTTAGGAAAATGTGTTAACCTAATGAGAAAAATAGTGACAAGTAAAGAAAAACATACACCAAACTTCTGAAAAGTAAGAAAATTTGTTAACCAAATGGGAAAAATATTGGCCAAGTGGAGAAATATCTCAACCATACTTATGAAACTTAGGAAAATGTGTTAACCTAATGAGAAAATATCGCCCAAGTGAAGAAAAAAGTTACACCAAACTTATAAAACTTAGGAAAATGTGTTAACCTAATGAAAAAATATCGCCCAATTGAAGAAAAAAGTTACACAAAACTTATAAAACTTAGGAAAATGTGTTAACCTAATGAGAAAAATATTGACCAAGTAAAGAAAAACGTACACCAAACTTCTGAAAAGTAAGAAAATTTGTTAACCAAAAGGGAAAAATATATGGGCTAAACTGAAATATGTTTACCGAAGTAAGAAAATGTGTTAACCAAATGGGGAAAAATGTTGGTCAAAACATGAAACATCTCGACCAAACTTATAAATATCTCGTGTAAACTTATAAAAATGTAGGAACAAATATTGCTTCTGTAGTTATGTCAAACGTGTCTTGAACTTTTATCTGAACAGACATTTCACAAGACATAATCATCAACGTCAACACTTTCCCTCTTTTACATTACCGAAAGTTTCAACTTATCAGTCCAGAGTATCCACTAAAGAAGCACTTATGCATACTAATCACCCAGCTCTTCACACTCTTGGTTTTTTTTTTCTTTTCTAACACAAAGTGTCTCTGTCTTTCATAGATAGCTTCACAACTTTTCTATGTAGCACCACTAACAACTCCAAACCTTCGTTGCACATGAGCTCTAATGAAACAGTCATAACAACATTTATGGCAATGCAATCTGTGGCTCCATCTGGGATAGTTTCAATATCATCTGAGTATTCGTCAGCAAAGATCCACTTCCCATGGCTGACATCTTCAACTTTCTATACCACAATGTCTGCTACACTAACCTTCCATTGGTCCATCTTTCAATAATACAAAGAGTGTTCTCGAAGTCTAGCTAACATAACATTGCTTACTTTGTCCACCTCTATCACAATTTGTCATTTCACAGCTGCAATAGCGGCAAGTCTGCAACCAACCAACAGTGTCTGTTATGAAGTCGACCTTTCTTAAAGCCACCTCTGCCTTACTGAACCCTTGAATACCCTCTACCACATCGTCTAACCAACTTTCAACATTTCATACCAAATAACATTAACATTCTCTTTGATTACAGAACAACTGATTTTCTGCTGACTAAGCAGATTTTCCAACCCCGTGGAGATAAATCATATGCCCCCTAACCTACTAGGCGCTATTCTAGACAACGAATATGGTCATCGACCAGCACCCCTAGGCAGAACTTGAAAAAACAACAGAGCTTGGGTTATTGAGACGAATGAGTTGCATTCCTTGGACTACCAGAAAGACATCAAACACAACAAACTCTTTCTTACTAACCCTAACCCTAAGTATACATCAACTAACCCTAACCCTAAACCTAAGTATACATCAACTAACCCTAACCCTAACCCTAACTATACAACAAACTCTTTCTTAAGAGACATAGATACAAACCAAGTGTTAGAAATGAAAAAGTTAAATTTATGTGATTACATTTTAATTAAAATTTAAAACTAATAAATCGCACTTTTATTGCGCAAGATGTAAGTTTGATATATGTCCTATACCTAACTTATACCTATACTTACCCTATATCTGTATATTAAGTGAAGCGCGCAATAAAAGTGCGATTTATTAGTTTTAAATTTTAATTAAAATGTAATCACATAAATTTAACTTTTTCATTTCTAACACTGGTTTGTATCTATGTCTCTTAAGAAAGAGTTTGTTGTATAGTTAGGGTTAGGGTTAGGGTTAGTTGATGTATACTTAGGTTTAGGGTTAGGGTTAGTTGATGTATACTTAGGGTTAGGGTTAGTAAGAAAGAGTTTGTTGTGTTTGATGTCTTTCTGGTAGTCCAAGGAATGCAACTCATTCGTCTCAATAACCCAAGCTCTGTTGTTTTTTCAAGTTCTGCCTAGGGGTGCTGGTCGATGACCATATTCGTTGTCTAGAATAGCGCCTAGTAGGTTAGGGGCATATGATTTATCTCCACGGGGTTGGAAAATCTGCTTAGTCAGCAGAAAATCAGTTGTTCTGTAATCAAAGAGAATGTTAATGTTATTTGGTATGAAACGTTGAAAGTCGGTTAGACGATGTGGTAGAGGGTATTCAAGGGTTCAGTAAGGCAGACGTGGCTTTAAGAAAGGTCGACTTCATAACAGACACTGTTGGTTGGTTGCAGACTTGCCGCTATTGCAGCTGTGAAATGACAAATTGTGATAGAGGTGGACAAAGTAAGCAATGTTATGTTAGCTAGACTTCGAGAACACTCTTTGTATTATTGAAAGATGGACCAATGGAAGGTTAGTGTAGCAGACATTGTGGTATAGAAAGTTGAAGATGTCAGCCATGGGAAGTGGATCTTTGCTGACGAATACTCAGATGATATTGAAACTATCCCAGATGGAGCCACAGATTGCATTGCCATAAATGTTGTTATGAATGTTTCATTAGAGCTCATGTGCAACGAAGGTTTGGAGTTGTTAGTGGTGCTACATAGAAAAGTTGTGAAGCTATCTATGAAAGACAGAGACACTTTGTGTTAGAAAAGAAAAAAAAACCAAGAGTGTGAAGAGCTGGGTGATTAGTATGCATAAGTGCTTCTTTAGTGGATACTCTGGACTGATAAGCTTGAAGCTTTCGGTAATGTAAAAGAGGGAAAGTGTTGACGTTGATGATTATGTCTTGTGAAATGTCTGTTCAGATAAAAGTTCAAGACACGTTTGACATAACTACAGAAGCAATATTTGTTCCTACATTTTTATAAGTTTACACGAGATATTTATAAGTTTGGTCGAGATGTTTCATGTTTTGACCAACATTTTTCCCCATTTGGTTAACACATTTTCTTACTTCGGTCAACATATTTCATAGTTTAGCCCATATATTTTTCCCTTTTGGTTAACAAATTTTCTTACTTTTCAGAAGTTTGGTGTACGTTTTTCTTTACTTGGTCAATATTTTTCTCATTAGGTTAACACATTTTCCTAAGTTTTATAAGTTTTGTGTAACTTTTTTTCTTCAATTGGGCGATATTTTTTCATTAGGTTAACACATTTTCCTAAGTTTTATAAGTTTTGTGTAACTTTTTTCTTCACTTGGGCGATATTTTTCTCATTAGGTTAACACATTTCCTCCTTTTCATAAGTATGGTTGAGATATTTCTCCACTTGGCCAATATTTTTCCCATTTGGTTAACAAATTTTCTTACTTTTCAGAATTTTGGTGTATGTTTTTCTTTACTTGTTCACTATTTTTCTCATTAGGTTAACACATTTTCCTAAGTTTTATAAGTTTTTGTGTAATATTTTTCTTCATTGGGCGATATTTTCTCAATAGGTTAACACATTTTCCTCCATTTCATAAGTATGGTTGAGATATTTCTCCACTTGACCAATATTTTTCCCATTTGGTTAACCAAATTTTTCCTAAGTTTTATAAGTTTTGTGTAACTTTTTTCTTCAATTGGTCGATATTTTTCTCATTAGGTTAACACATTTTCCTAAGTTTTATAAGTTTTCTGTAACTTTTTCTTCACTTGGGTGATATTTTTTTCATTAGGTTAACACATTTTCCTAAGTTTTATAAGTTTTGTGTAACTTTTTTCTTCACTTGGGCGATATTTTTTCTCATTAGGTTAACACATTTTCCTCCTTTCATAAGTATGGTTGAGATATTTCTCCACTTGGCCAATATTTTTCCCATTTGGTTAACACATTTTCCTAATGTTTATAAGTTTGGACGACATATTTATAAGATTAGTTGAAACATGTCTTTACTTGGACAATATTTTTCACATTTGGTTAATAAAGTTTCCTACATTTTAAAAGTTTGGATGCGATATTTCTTTACTTGACCAATATTTTTCATCTTTGGCTAACAAATGTTCCTACTTTAGTCGACATATTTTCCTACTTTTTGTAAGTTTGGTCGAGGTATTTGAAAACTTGGTCAATATTTTTTCCTAATTTGGGTAATACATTTTCTTATAAGGTCGACATATTTATAAGTTTGTCCATCGTTCGCCTATTGTATAACTTCAGTCGACATATTTCTTGATTTTACTAGCATGTTTTCTTACTTGTTATAAATTCGGATGAGATATTTCTTTACTGGTCAATATTTTTCACCTTTGGCTAACAAATGTTCATACATTTTATAAGTTTGGACGAGACATCTATAAGTTTGATCGATATTTTTCCTATTTGGCTAACATGATTTCCTACTTGCCCAATATTTGTCACATTTGACGAACAATTTTCCTACTTTTCATAAGTTTGGTCGAGATATTTCCTATTTTGGTCACCTTTTTTATATTTTGGTTACCCTTTTTCTTAGTGTTATTGACATATTTCTTGACTTTGTCCTCAATATGTAACATTTTCTCACCGCATGGCAACTATATACACCGTCAACACGAAAGGAAATCAACAAACAACACACTGTTATAGTTATACCTGTTTATTTACAGTACTTTTTTTAACAAGAAAAAAATATCAAAACATAATGTCATTATACGAAATGCTTCAGCTACCTATCGGATGTTCAGTGATGTGATATACATAGAAACTAGTCGCGGGTATTGTCTCTACCAGGTACTTAGTGTCGGGTCTGTTGTGTAGGGCGTTATTGAACATGTCACTATCCTGGACTATGGCTGTAAAGTCATCAAATTCTTGCTCGTTGTTTACTAAAAAGGGTACGTCGAGTTCACAGGCGTTGTTTGATGATGAATGGTAAAATCTAAGTTCATTCGTTTCCTTATGTCTTAAAATCATGTGATGGCTATAATTTATCTTAAAGCGACATGTCTGACTACTAAATACTGGTTTTAATGTCTCGGGCCAGTCTATTGGTTGTACTGCGTCTGGTCGGTGAAAAAAGTTGTAGGTCGATATATGTTTGTTGATGTTCTGATGTGTCCTAAGGGCTGCCCAGTTGTCTCTATATGTCTGTTGGATGTCGTCGTCGTCGGGGAGTTTGTCTAAGGTCTTTAGTTCCTCATCTATCTCTACTTCCTCATCTACCTCTACGTCGGCTTCCTCTGCTACCACTTGCTCGTTATCGTGTTTATGGTTTTTTGATGGTTGTGTGTCTGCTGATGCTTTTCTTTTGCATGATGCGGGTGTAGTATCCGTGTTTGTTGTTGAGAGTGTATTGTTCGTGTTTGCTGTTGATGGTGTAGTGTCCGTGCTTGCTGTGGGTGTTGTTGTTGATGAAGTCTGGTGATGTGTTTTTATATGGTATTTTAGGTTGTCTTTTCTGTTGTATAGATTGCCACAGAGGTGGCATGTATGAGTTGTGGTTTTGTGTGCGGTGTTAATGTGACGTGTAAGATTGCGGTTTTTTGTAAAGTTTTTACCACAGGTGTGACATAGATAGCTATTTTTCTGACTGGTGGCCATCATGATAGAAAATATGTAGTAGTATTTGATGATACGGTGATAAAGCAATAAGTTGGTTCCAGTAGCTGATGTGTGAGTTGTGATACTACGACAATATTATCCAACACAGTTATCGCTTGTGGTATTAGATAACGATTCAGTGACAGCGCAATAATCTCGTGTCGCTGTAATGACTAAGGTATAGTGATCAACCACAATATGTTTTGTGTAGCTTCCTGTAGTTTTTTTCACGTTTTCGCAAGTCGTTGTAAGCACTGGTCGCCAAATAGCTGTGAAGAAGGGTAAAATCATTATATTTTACATTTTTTCACAACCATAAGACAATCATGACTATAGTATATCTACAGAAATTATTTCATATCACATAACTTTTAAGACATATTAAAAGGAATATTTTGATCTTTTGCTGTCCCTTGTAGTAAAATATTTATTTGTTTCTGTTGATCCCGTCCATACAATGGGTCTTCTCCATGACTATATGCTTTTCCTCTTGTGCTAGCAGCGGCTTGTTTCGTAATGCTGTTCTTTGTGTTATTTATATGGCATATCAAGGTGTACTATACTAATGAGCAAAGGTGAATATGCCCCCTAATACCTAGGAGTGAAATATTTAGTGTTGCTCCTTTAGTGAAAAACAATGGTGAATGCAGACCAATAATTTGTGGTAGACTGTCAGAGATTTCTTTTTTCTTGTATGTACCTCTGTAAGGTAGCTTTTTCCTGGTTATGTCAGCAAATTTTCACTCTGGTGAAACGATAAAGATTTTTTTTTTACACAAGGGATATCATATTGTAAGCTTTACATGAATTTGACACCACATATTTGATTTTTATGTAGCCTTGGCACAATGTGAAGAGACACATTATTTTTAGACCGTGTATCTTAGTGATTTACATTGATACATTAGTGACCACAGAGAATGACTCTAAGTTGTCCTGTGGCTGCAAGTTTTTCACTCAGACAGCTCAGTTTGTGTCAGCACCTTTTCACTCTGGAGAACCAGTGTACTTTAATGAGCGGATATATGATCCATAAATACTGAATAGTTGAATACATGATACATCCTGTTTCATATACATAAGTTAGTGCGCAGAAAGATGACGTCCTTGTGGCTGGCTACGTAATTAGTGACCATAGATCCTTGTCTTACACTGTTCAATACACTTAGTGGAGATAGGAGAGACAAGTAGATGACTTGATCCCCCTACTACACATACCTCTGTGAGTGACAGAATTGCGTTGCTCCAACACTGCGTGGTTGATGTGTCTTCTCTTATGTTCAAATCTGTCGAACCAGAATCAGGATACTTTTAGTGAACAGAAAACGGAAAACATAAAAAACATGGTTGATATACTTTAGTGAAAAACACACTTGTTCATATGTGTACATTACATAGTTAGAATGCACCACATCATCTACCATCACTTACCCTACATCATAGACAGCATAAGGACGACCGAGAATACAGACACTCACATAGATTGACACAAAGTGGTTAGTAGGTCACCTGTGCTTTCAGTAGTCATCTACATATATTATTATTGTATAAACCCGTATTCACCACAGTATACTAGTATAGCGTTAATTTCCGTGGTAAGAGCGTCAGTTTGCCGACTACTAGCTAGTATTTATCGCCGTTGTACTATGCTGGTATGATCTGAGAGACTACTACATCGTAGAGCGACTCTGTATATCACACTCTACTTACCACAGCTGTTTCTTTAGTGAGGTATTTTCGATAGCCCTTGTTGCAAACACAGTGTCCTTAGCCGACATTTGAGCTCCTTTATAATGACGTTGAGTCAAACTATACAACAACCAGTGCAATCCGGTTAGACGTATACAGTAAAACACCTAGATATTCTCATTAAAACATGTATAGTCAGAGGTTTGTATCGTTATACAGTGGTCTTACCATGCGTTGATTTAGAGTGTTTACAGTCCCACCCCCAAAAACATGTCTGGGCATGTATACCGTGGTTAGGTCACGATGAGTCATTCATGGTTTTCCCCAAAACATGTCTGAATACGTTCAATCATGTTCACCGCCGACATCGCCTTGCGCTGAGTCACCCAGGAGCTCACCTTCAAGTCAGCCGACTATGAGTTCATGCTTCAGCTTTTACTATGAGCCTTAACCTCGGGTATTCTAATATTGCTGTCGGAGTATTTATCTAGCAACCCTGCCCCTCGTCTACCCCGTAACAAGGATCAGAAGTACTTATCTAACCTTTCCTCCATTCTCTCACCTCTTAACAACGAATTTCACTAATCCATACTCACTACATTCAATACTATCGGCCATCCTTACCTTTTTAAGGTTTTCATTTGTAACTCGTATGATGATAGTGAATAAACCGTTCCGACTCTCTACATACCATATACCAACCCTACTTTTACTTATCACGGTTTTCCTATGACACTCGGCGCGGCTCGTGGGTTCGAACCCCCCTCGCCCCACCCCATGCGCCGCCCCCTTCGCACCCCACCCCGGCGCGCCCACCCTACGTTCACCTGCACCCTAGACGCTCCCGCGGAGATACACTGTACCCCTAAACCTTACACAGCCCCAATGTATTGTTGATAGTCTTACGCCCGGCCCTATATAGATAAAATAGATGAGAAAAATAAAAGGGAAAGAAACCGAGGAAGAGCACTGTAACCCTAATACACATTCAATCACATGCTGTTAGTTTTTAAGCCCCGCCCACTACAACAATAATTAACAGTAATCATTACATTTAAAATAAATAAATAAATAAATAAAATTCTCAACCCAAAAAAGGGGAGGTAATAACGCAAGAAAGCATTAAATTATGTATTCCTGAGTTATATCCCTTGCCCCGAAGGAGTCGCTTTTTGACGTCACGGCTCAGGAGCTATACTTTTTATATAAGGATTTTACTAGGTCAATCCTAAGGATTACTCCTGATTTCCTAATCAAATACCCGCTAACCTACTACTGTGCTGATGCCGAGATAGCTGGACTTACAATGTTGACTTCTCGTCCTTGATTTCGGGAGGTATATTACAAGCACCTCAGAAGTCGGAGTGGGTTCGCCTGATGGCGGGGGACACTGGTAATAGGGAAAGCTGATCCACACGAAAAATAAAATCAGTCCTGTGCACTAGAAGTAGTAGCCCGTGTATGGACTACCCTTGAGTTCAAAGCCAGCCAGCCCAAACAAAATGGGGGAAAAAAAAAACACTCTTGATCAGGATATGAACCCGGCTCCTTTAATGTCAGAGGCGGAACCTTTCTGGGGTAATAAAGAAAGGTATACAGTCATAAGCTTATCAGTTGATAATTATGTTATATTATTAGGGGCGTTCATTTGAAACGCGTTCCAATGGTTTTATTACAATATCATGAAAGAAACATTAACAGGTGTGGTAGAATTAAACAAAGCATTCATTTTGAATAAATTATGCACCGTGGGTTGGTCAGAAGAAGTCGCCGTAGGCATTCAGGCAAGCATTCCATTGCGTAGGTAGGCAGCGAATGCCGTCCGCAAAAAAAGGATTGTGGTTGCACACTGAACCAAGTGTTTACCGCATTCATTACGTCTGCATCTGCGGTGCGGCATAAACCGATTTCAAATTAACGCCCCTTATACATATTATGTTTGGTACTTCATTTTTAATTCACCGCAAACAAAGGAATCCTAGGAGTTTTCGGGAAATCACGTGACATCAGGGTGATTCCCATAGTGGGTGTAGGGGTGTGTTGATATACTGTGCACACTTGTGTGAGTGCTATTGTGTAATGCATTTATTGAAATAAAGAATCATATAAATTGAATGTGTTGTCGATCACTTCCGGTTGAGTGTGTGGTGGACTGCAAGATGGAATGCAATAAACGTTTCTGTGCCCGGAGGGTCATCACTTTCGTCGAAGTGTTTATCAATATCTTGTGCTGCTCATCTTATCTTGTGTATGTCCCATCTGTCTGCGCTTCATCTTTGATGTATCTGGGGGTCAATTTGCGAAGACAATGACATGCGGTTTTGGGTACATCTTGTTGCAAACACACTTGTCGACCGACCACGAAGTGAATCACGATATCCCTATTCTGCTCCCGTGTGTTGCCGGGCCCATAAGGGAAGCAAAGAATAGCAACACTGTTGCCTACCATGCATGTCGTAAGAGGCGACTAAGGAGGCTTGATGGTTCCGTCGCCCTGCTACTGAGTAAGTGCGTGGCGTGACACTATGAGCTGTGAGTTTCGTGTGAAATGCTTTTGAATCTGCCCGAGGTGTTTTGGAACGTGACTGCATGGCCGGAGCGTTAACAGCTGGCTATGTCCCAGAGTTGACCGGTTTTTGCCATATGCAGAAATGCGTGGCTGCTGGGCTTCTGGTTGACTGCCACTACTATCGACGATGAACTGTAATTTCGTGGACTGTGTGGGTGAACATCTAGGAAAGATCCAGATGATGAACTGGGTGTTTCGTCGGGGACTATTGTGTTGACATTCTGGCTGCGGCATTATGCACAGTGTATCTGTGCGGGCTGTTTGTCGAGACTCCTGTATATTCCACTTTTCACATTGGGCAGTGGGGAGCGTTTTGTGTGATATTCACTGGTACAGGAACGGAGCATAATGGGGACGACCCGTTGCTGTGAAGTTGGAACCGCGACTAACTAACTGACTAACTAATCCCTATTCTGAAAATCGACGATCCCACTAAATCTAGGTCATTGCCAAAAATAACTATACGGTTTGGTTGTGGTGATTTAAACTGAAGTATATATATATATATATACACACACGTACACGCTATCAAAGTTAATTGCAAGCTGCCCTGGTAGTGTCACGAACGCGGTGGCACGCGGGGTCGACACACGGGCTCGTCGCTTGTCAAAGTGAGTGAAATGTTGGCATCTTATTGCTCCTTGCTCTCGGTCTACTTAATAATAATAATATAATAATAATAATAATAATAATAATAATAATAATATTATTACGTTTACTATTCTTCTTCTTCTTCTTCTTCTTCTTCTTCTTCTTCTTCTTCTTCTTCTTCTTCTTCTTCTTCTTCTTCTTCTTCTTCTTCTTCTTCTTATTCTTCGTCTTATTCTTATTCTTCCTCCTCCTCCTTTTCTAGATCTTCTTCTTCTTCGTCTTCGTTTTATCATCATCATCATCATCATCATCATCATCATCATCATCATCATCATCATCATCATCATCATCATCATCATCATCATCATCATCATCATCATCATCATCATCATCATCATCATCATCATGTAACATATCTGTTCCGCAGAATGTCGCTCTGATCACGTCAGCAGAAAATACTCTCGATCCTTGCCAGCTCCCCTACCTGATGCATCTTAGTGCCCGGGGTGTCTGTAACGTCCTGTACCCCTTTTCGCTAGGGTCAGCCACTGGATCTTCTTCCAGGATCCACGTATTCCACATTATTCATTCCATGATTTTCATTATATCACTGTTCATTCTATCCCTGTTCATTCTATATTGTTAATTCCATCACTGTTCATTCCATATTGTTCAGTCTATCACGCTTCATTCCATGTTGTTCATTCCATCACTTTTCATATCACGCTTTTCATTCCATCAGTGTTCATTCCACGCTTATCATTCCATCACCGTTCATTCCATCACTGTTCATTCCATCTTGTTCATTCCATCAATGTTCATTCCATATTGTTCATTTCATCACTGTTCATTCCATATTGTTCATTTCATCACTGTTCATTCCATATTGTTCATTTCATCACTGTTCATTCCATATTGTTCATTCCATCACAGTTCATTCCATATTGTTCATTCCTTCAATGTTCATTCCATATTGTTCATTCCATCACTGTTCAGTCACCGCTTTTCATTCTATCACTGTTCATTCCATTACTGTTCATTTTAATGATCAAATCATTTCAGTAACGAAACATAATACTGTTTATGAGCGAGTTTTTCTTCTATCTTGTACTACGTCTGTATCTTTCTTCTTCTTGGTCCACATTATTCTAAGAATGTCTTCGTAACCTTTAAGTTTCACAGCAGGGTTGTTTGTTTCTTTAGTATTGCGAAACGGTCCATGACTCACTCCTGTATGCTACCACAGGAATGATGTGTATCCCCAAAATGTTTACGTTAAATTGCTGGCTTATGTTGTTGTTCTATCTGTTCTAAATACATTTTTATGTAATACCAGACAACATATCCCCATACTCATTTTAACAATATAAATAAAGTCAATTATGTCGCATTCTAAACAAGAAATAATCGGAAACTACAGGTTTAAAAACAGCGAGTCCTAGTGATAATAAAACGAACTTGCATAACCTTAAACACGATAACATTCTATGTAACATTACATTGCCGATCGAAATTCCGTTCAGATTTTCCGACTGTATTGATTTCCTTCGTGGCTGCAACTCCGCTTCTGCAGTATCCAATGAGCAGAGGCCGATGATTTGTATCCAAGAACGCACCCGCAAAGTCTGTTGGAATATTGCCGAGCTATTGATTAGAGGCGGTGCCAAAAACTCTCTGAAATCACCAGAGGTCGGTGTTGACCAGCAGCCTGGCAGACATGGGTAGGGGAGGGGACGGTTACTTGGGGGTCCTATGATAGCGGGAACATCATGACGCATGTCCGTGAATCCGATTAGTCGCCCGCGCGTACATAAGCCACGGCCGTTTAGAGAATATCTCACTTTCTAAACTCAATGATCGTTTTATCCGAAACGGGTCCTAAATTAGATATAAGGCAGATAGAATTGAGTTGTGCATCTTTTTAGACTTGGGCAGAACTGAGATCTAATCAAATCTCCTAGTGAAACGATCGGGGGGCGCAGTGCACGCTTGAGAATTAGGTCTCTAGAAGAAGGTTAGTAAGATTGCAGAATGACCTGCCTTGGGAAACACCTAACTGAATTTACCTAGTCGGTCTGTATCATTGTTGAGATGCATTTCTTCCCTCGTTACTTCCTCGTCTAGGGGATACCTTCACATCGAGGCAACTCGCGCCCGGAGACCGCACCCTGATATTGTATGTCTTTGTACTTATCACTACGCGAGGAACTGACAAGCAGCGCCCAGTCCAAGAAGACACTGGGACGATAAGAACAGGACATCCGAAGAAAATTTTTGAATAAAAATGATTTATTCGGTACTGGATCGAGCGCTGGTAAATTAAATTATGATTGGAATTTCTCAGCCGGCCTCAAGTGATTAAGTTAGTATCGGTTACCCAGTTATGCAGGAACGATATTCAATTATGAATTCACACCGAGCAGAGATTGTGTATTTTTTGGACTCGGTAATAAAATACACGACCTGAAATTAGTATATTCGATTATAGTTTAAAGAAAACTCGGAGATATCCGACAAGTTATGATAAATTATCGATTTCCGGAGTCGTTTCCTGGCGGAGTGGACCGTTTATTGTTTGTTTATTGGGACAATGTCCAGTTCAAGGAGTTTTTACCAATAATTGCCAGAAATGTTCCTTAGTAATTGTCTCTGTTGCTTTTTAACTTCGCCTCGGTTTGAGGACGTCGGGTAGGCTGTGAACGGAGTTTTGCGACCTTCATTGTAGCCATGTTTAGTGATGGTAGTTTATTAATTTATTTCGTTACTTAATACATAATATCTTCAAGTGATTGAGTTAGGCCGTAATCTGCCTTAATATGCCTGATTTACTTTGAATCGTAAGGGTACACGGCTATATTACCCCTTTACTTAAAACGCATGCTTTACATCGTTATTTTACACAGTTGCGTGAGATAATTGCACCACTCGTCGTAATTATTTTACACCATTACTTTACATCACTACATTACATCGCCACTTTACATCGTTACTTTACATCTCTAATTTACACTGTTATTTTGCACATCTACCTTACACTATTATTTTACATCGTCACCTTACACAGCTACGAGGGATAATTGCGTCACTCCTGAGAGCTTTAAGGGCAAAATTACTGTTCATTGTGACTTTACGTCATATCCTTACACAATTACTTTACAGATTTAATTTTCGCTGCTGTTTTGCAGAATTACTTTGTACTATTGCTTTATATCGAATATTATAGAATTACGCATGATAATTCTGTCATTTTGGAGATAACAAAATTACTCTAAATTATTACTTTACACCTGTTACTTTACCATTTTTAATTTACACTGTTGTTTTATAGCGTTATTTTACACTGTTGCTTTGAAACGTCGGATAACACAATTATGCGAATTAATTCAACCACATTAGAGATCGTCCATAACAATATTACTCTAAATAGTTATTTTACATCATTACTTTACACTTTTAATGTACACTGTTCACTTTACGCAGTCACGTTACACAATTACGCGAGGCAATTTAATCATTTATGAGATCTTCCCTAACATAATTATTGTTCATGGTTACTTTACATCATTACCGCGCACAGGTCTGTACACAAATACGTCACTCACTTACCCCACCCAATTGCTTTACAGCTTTACTTTACGCTTCTAATTTACACTGTTGCATTACATCGCCACTTTACACAGGTAGTTCTGTCATTTATGAGATCTTCCGTAACATAATTAATGTTCGTGATTACTCTTGAAAACCTAAGTCAGACACCTACTATACACACATTTTAAACCATAAATCACACTCCTACTATACATAGTCTATTTACATAGTCACTTTACATCATTACTGTGCACAGTTACATTACACAAATATGTCACACGACAACTTTATACCATTGCTTTACATCTTTATTTTGCAGTTATTTTACACGTTACTTTACACATTAAATGAACACGTTAGCTTTATACCGCTTCTTTACATTGTATCTGTGTACAATTGCTTAAAATTAATTCCTCCATTTATAACATAATATACTTTAAATAATTATGGCCCACATTTCTTTATAACCGTACCTTAGTTAATTCAACAAATTGTGGAATCGTTTATAATATCACTTTACATTTTTAAAATGTTATTTATACTATATTTACATCGTTACTTCATACCATCAGTTTATATAATTAATTTATATTGTTACTTTGTATCATCAACTGATTCGACTATTTTACATCATTCCAACAATGGCTTGTCTATTTGCCCAACTTCGCTGCCCTAATAGTTTTTCGAAATTTCTCTCTATCATAAGAAAGATGGCATGTCTCCTTTGTAGTCGTATGTACATTGTCTACCACATCATGAATCCATTCACACAGTTGTCCCTCTTCTTCTTCATACACTTCCATTCATAACTGATCTTGTGTGAACACTCATGTTATTGTTCATTTACAAAGCTGTTTAATTGTCCTACTTTTTGTTTGTCTAATAACGAATCTTGTTCATAGTTAAGTTCTCTTTGGATAAATCTGTTTGTTCTCTGTTCCAGCAAATGAAATTGAACTTCAGAACATCTACATTATTATTTTGAGTAACTATCACACTTGTGAGATCTTCTATATTGGTATTGTTTACATACTCACTTTACAGTGGTAGTTTCTATGGCTAGCGAATAGTGGCACTTCGAGTAATTCTTTCAGTGATACAACTATTGGATAGGAAAATGTGATGTCTTCAGCGGAAATAAACACGCAGATAAGATCAGCTGTCATCTTCACAACGAAGGTCGGCCTGCATTGGCTTTGGAGCATTTTCTATCTTTGGCAATGCTAATATACAATCTATCAGCCTCTTCCCCGGTTATTTCTTGGAGTTATGCTCATATTTAAAATATTGTCTTCAACTTTCTCGTTTGCCTTTTATTCTTTTCCCCCCGAAGCTATGTGGAGTTTGGTCCATTTGTGTCACCCGACAAAGAGTTACTAAGTATTACATGATTTTCACATCAAATCAAATTAACCCATAACCCAACGCTCGGTCGTAGAAATAACCATTGACATATGAACACTGAATATAAGCTGAAAGGTAAAATAAAGAACCACTCTTCACGTCATGACTCGTATTGGATATTTGGTTCTATATTATTAGATCAATCGGCTATTGATAGATGATGTGGTGAATATCACGCGTCAGCCTTTACTTTTCAGAAAATTTCCCGGTACCAATTCTTAAGTTTGGTCCACCTAGGGGGGGGGGGGGGGGGGGGAGAATAATTCCCCGACTTGATGGGAATTCGAACACATGACCATCAGTGTAGCAGGTAAGCGTGCAAGCCACCAGGCTATCGTTGTTCCTGGGCGTAAGCCAACCATCATAGTATCACAAGGGGCGCCATGACGACTTGGCTACAAGATAATGACGTTTCCACGTACTTGTTATTTTCTTTTGTATATGTCTTTAACCAATTCAGCGCCCCCCCCAACCCCCCCCCCCCCCCCCAAAAAAAAAAAAAGTAGGGTTGGACCAAACGTAGTACGCAATCAAATGAACAAGAATTATAATGTAAATTTCCGTTCACTGAGAATTGAAATTGCGGAAGATGTCACGAAACAAAATAAATAAAACGGTGACCTTAGTATGGCGATATATCGTCCGTCTGTTCCGATGGAAGGTCATATGTGGTGATATATTATCCTTCGGGGTTTAATCAGTTAATCTGAAGTCTAACGTGTTATTTTACTATACGATACATGTCGAGATCAATCGTTTGATTTAACCCATTGTTCTTTATTGTTTTCAACAGGAGAAACAGCTCAGATCTGATTACATCGCCACACCTGGCGGAAAGTTGCCGTTTTCTCTCATGAACTGCTACTGATTTGATCAAATGCTGCAGATGACGTGTTAGGGGAATTGATTTCACCAGCTCGGTGTACCAAAGACTCATGTTATAAATCACCAACGGACAGATATAACCAACTGTTTGTGCTCATCGAGATTAAGACAAAATTACACATTTTGTCACTTTCGCAGTTGACATTCATCAAGCTAGAGGCCTCTACAAGATTAGCATCCAAAAGACTAACGTTTTAGAAACGGACATTTATAACTGACATATAGCAAACTTTAAATTGCGCAAATCATACGGTGGAACAGAGATATAGCAACTCCGAGTTGCCAAATAATACAATTGGAAAAGGCTGTAACTGAGATATAGCAACGTTGAGTTGCCAAATCATAGTTTGAAAAAGGCTGTAACTGAGATATAGCAACGCTGAGTTGCCAAATCATAGTTTGGAAAAGGCTGTAACTGAGATATAGTAAATCTGAACAGCGCAAATCAGTCGTCTGAACAAGGTTGCAACTGAGATATTGCAGCTTCGAATTGTCCAAATCAAGCGTTTGAACTGAGAAAAAAAGCAACGTTGAATTGCGCAAATAATACTTTTGAACAAAATCTGTAATTGAGATTTAACAACATTGAATTGAGAAAATCATACGTTTGAACAATGGATTACCCGTACCTAAACCAGCCAAGTTTTGAGGCGGCTAGCTGCGGCCTTCCGCCCATGGACTCTGGGTTAGGAAACCCCTGCAACATCCCTTGCTCATATCCGGACTCCGCAAATATGTTTTCACAAATGGGCCAAGGTTACGGCAGATATAACGGAGTGAGGCCTTTTCCATCTATGGGCTCGAACCCTGGAGGCCTAGGACCTGCAGGAAGCTGTAGCATGATGGCCAGGCCCAGAGATCACCACCCGCAGGCGCCAGTGTTTGGGTCAGGTAGGGCATTTATTGTATCAGATGTGTGTGCAGTGCCGTACCTCGAATTCTTTTCGAGGTTATAAAAGATATGCTGTGTTTATCTGTTAACGTTTGCGACTTCAGTTTTCTGTTCAGAAACAGTAAATCAACAAAAACTAGAAGTAGGATAGTTGGCGTGCTGACGAAGGCTTTAGTCGAAACGTTCATTATGTCACTTATGATTGCGTTCTTGTAAAGCTGACAAATTCTACTTCTCACTTTCATTGATTTACTCATTGTAATTTTACAGTTTTACTGCAGTTCCACCAGTTTCATTTTCACAAAAAGCGCTTATAGTATCCTTAACTGATTTAATGCCATAGGATGTTTAACCGTCTCAAGCGACTTCCCGTATCTGCCATGGGCTTATAGACAGTAGTCTCCCTTATGCAACCCCTTTAATTGGATATATAAAACAACATGTCTGCTGCCATATTAACAACTTTAAAGTCATAACTGTGACGTACCACTACTTCCCATTTTCTGCCATCCATTTTTGTTTGTTGCCAAACTTAATGTTTGTTTGCCACTGAATCTGTGACGTCAGTTAGCTAGCCACATTGGTGAACAGATCTTACAAGCTGGCCTACTTGCCTTTCCGACGCACTGTTTTACACACAGGCGCGCGCGAACACAAACACATACACAAATACGACCTGCTCGAAACACACACACACACACATATATATATATATGACAGCCTTGTGTAGACCGGGGATACCGGGTTGCCCTGTGTCTATCATATATATTACAGCCTTGTGTAGGCCGGTGATCCGGGGTTGCCCTGTGTCTATCATATATATTATAGCCTTGTGTAGGCCGGTGATCCGGGGTTGTCCAGTGTCTATCATATATATTACAGCCTTGTGTAGGCCGGTGATCCGGGGTTGTCCAGTGTCTATCATATATATTATAGCCTTGTGTAGGCCGGTGATCCGGGGTTGTCCAGTGTCTAGCATATATATTATAGCCTTGTGTAGGCCGGTGATCCGGGGTTGTCCAGTGTCTAGCATATATATTATAGCCTTGTGTAGGCCGGTGATCCGGGGTTGTCCAGTGTCTAGCATATATATTATAGCCTTGTGTAGGCCGGTGATCCGGGGTTGTCCAGTGTCTAGCATATATATTATAGCCTTGTGTAGGCCGGTGATCCGGGGTTGTCCAGTGTCTATCATATATATTATAGCCTTGTGTAGGCCGGTGATCCGGGGTTGCCCAGTGTCTATCATATATATTATAGCCTTGTGTAGGACGGTGATCCGGGGTTGTCCAGTGTCTATCATATATATTATAGCCTTGTGTAGGACGGTGATCCGGGGTTGTCCAGTGTCTATCATATATATTATAGCCTTGTGTAGACCGGTGATCCGGGGTTGTCCAGTGTCTATCATATATATTATAGCCTTGTGTAGGCCGGTGATCCGGGGTTGCCCAATGTCTATCATATATATTATAGTCTTGTGTAGGCCGGTGATCCGGGGTTGCCCAGTGTCTATCATATATATTATAGCCTTGTGTAGGCCGGTGATCCGGGGTTGTCCAGTGACTAGCATATATATTATAGCCTTGTGTAGGCCGGTGATCCGGGGTTGTCCAGTGACTAGCATATATATTACAGCCTTGTGTAGGCCGGTGATCCGGGGTTGTCCAGTGTCTATCATATATATTACAGCCTTGTGTAGGCCGGTGATCCGGGGTTGTCCAGTGACTAGCATATATATTATAGCCTTGTGTAGACCGGTGATCCGGGGTTGTCCAGTGTCTATCATATATATTATAGCCTTGTGTAGGCCGGTGATCCGGGGTTGTCCAGTGACTAGCATATATATTACAGCCTTGTGTAGGCCGGTGATCCGGGGTTGTCCAGTGTCTATCATATATATTATAGCCTTGTGTAGACCGGTGATCCGGGGTTGTCCAGTGTCTATCATATATATTACAGCCTTGTGTAGACCGGTGATCCGGGGTTGTCCAGTGTCTATCATATATATTATAGCCTTGTGTAGGCCGGTGATCCGGGGTTGCCCAGTGACTATCATATATATTATAGCCTTGTGTAGGCCGGTGATCCGGGGTTGTCCAGTGTCTATCATATATATTATAGCCTTGTGTAGGCCGGTGATCCGGGGTTGTCCAGTGACTATCATATATATTATAGCCTTGTGTAGACCGGTGATCCGGGGTTGTCCAGTGACTATCATATATATTATAGCCTTGTGTAGGCCGGTGATCCGGGGTTGTCCAGTGACTATCATATATATTATAGCCTTGTGTAGGCCGGTGATCCGGGGTTGTCCAGTGTCTATCATATATATTATAGCCTTGTGTAGGCCGGTGATCCGGGGTTGTCCAGTGTCTATCCTATATATATAGCCTTGTGTAGGCCGGTGATCCGGGGTTGTCCAGTGTCTATCATATATATTACAGCCTTGTGTAGGCCGGTGATCCGGGGTTGTCCAGTGTCTATCATATATATTACAGCCTTGTGTAGGCCGGTGATCCGGGGTTGCCCAGTGTCTATCGTATATATTATAGCCTTGTGTAGACCGGTGATCCGGTGTTACCCAGTGTCTAGCATATATATGACAGCCTTGTGTAGGCCGGTGATCCGGTGTTACCCAGTGTCTAGCATATATATGACAGCCTTGTGTAGGCCGGTGATCCGGTGTTACCCAGTGTCTATCATATATATTATAGCCTTGTGTAGGCCGGTGATCCGGGGTTGTCCAGTGACTAGCATATATATTACAGCCTTGTGTAGGCCGGTGATCCGGGGTTGTCCAGTGTCTAGCATATATATTACAGCTTTGTGTAGGCCGGTGATCCGGTGTTACCCAGTGTCTAGCATATATATGACAGCCTTATGTAGGCCGGGGATACCGGGTTTTCCAGTGACTAGCATATATATTATAGCCTTGTGTAGACCGGTGATCCGGTGTTACCCAGTGTCTAGCATATATATTACAGCCTTGTGTAGGCCGGTGATCCGGTGTTACCCAGTGTCTATCATATATATTACAGCCTTGTGTAGGCCGGGGATCCGGGGTTACCCAGTGACTAGCATATATATTATAGCCTTGTGTAGGCCGGGGATCCGGGGTTGTCCAGTGTCTATCATATATATTATAGCCTTGTGTAGGCCGGGGATCCGGGGTTGTCCAGTGTCTATCATATATATTACAGCCTTGTGTAGGCCGGTGATCCGGGGTTGTCCAGTGTCTAGCAGGCTTGACAGTCAGTCGGTGGTCGTGTGGTCGAACCCCCGTCACTGTGGGGTTTCGTAACAACTGACGGGACCCAGATCGACCCAGCTTCAGATGGGTAACAGGAAATGCTGTGGGAAGCAAAGGCCACCAGTAAAATATTGACCATATCGTCCACTGAATACAGATTTGATCTAAACAAATATGGGGGATATCACCACATGCCTAGTAGGCACAAGACGTGGAAGATAGTCCTCTACTTATATGTACATGTTCTAGTCCGATAATAACTTTCACGTTATAACTGTTGTGTGACATTACATGGTCAAACAATTACGAAATATAACGATAATTACAGTTGTGTAATATTATGTGATCAAATACTTCAGAAATATTACGTTAATGAAAGTTGTGTAGTTTTATCGGGTCAATTAATTCAGAGATATAACTTTTATTAAAGTTGTGTAACATTGCCTGGTGAAATAATTAAGAGATATAACGTTAATTAAAGTTGTGTAAAATTATCTGGTGAAATAATTGACATATATAACGTTATTTATAATAGTGCAACATTATCTGGTCAAATAATTAGGAGCTATAACGTTATTTAAAGTTGTTTAACATCTGGTCACATAGTTCGGAGATATTCCATTCCATCATGTGCCATGCCGATAAGCGTGGGCGGTCATGTTCTGCCATCTCACTCGATCAGAGTCGTGGATCAGCTTCGGGTTCCTGGCTCGACCATGCCACGTGGCCAAGCTATCAAAGTATTTACTTCTCGGTCTTCACATGGTTCGGAGATATAAAGTTAATTAAATTCGTTAAAAATCTACTCAAATAATTCAGAATTATAACATAATTTAAGCTTGAGTAATTTGATCTGACCTGCCCGATGCTCATGTGTTGGAATCGCCACTGAGATGTGGAATTTGTGGAAACTAACCTCAGTTGCCCGACAGACCCAGTCTAAGTTAGGTACCAGAAATATTCTGGGGAAAAAAGACGGCCGACTTGACACTGACCACTACGCCCATCGAATGCCGATTGGTGTATTTAAATATGGGGCTCCACTATATATCCAACAGGCTATACTGGAGCCGATAATGAGCCTTTACTTTTCTTATAGAGAGATCTGAAATCCGGTGACAAAACACATACTCGTCTTACTCCTTGCTTTCATCATCATCATCATCATCATCATCATCATCATCATCATCATCATCATCATCATCATCATCATCACCACCACCACTACCATCACCATCATCATCATCACCACCACCATCAGCATCAACATAGCGATAAGCGTGAGCGGTCATGCTTCGCCATCTCACACGATCACCAGAGTCGTGGATCAGCTCAATGTTCTTGTCCCGACCATACCACGTGGCCAAGCCATCCAGATATTTACTTCTCTGTCTTCCCTCGTTCGTTCCCCCCTAAATCTTGCCAGTTGTCACCAAGTTCTCTAGTTTATTTCTTCTCGTAACGTGTCCCAAAAAATGTGATTGTCAACGTTTAATGTCTCTAATCAGTGTGCGGCTTTCATTTGCCTCTTGTAGGACTTGCTCATTGGTTTTTCTGTCTGTTCACAGTATTTTTTGCATTTTCCTCAGAAACCACATGTCCACCGCCTTTAGATGTTTTTCAGCTGGTCTGCACATTGTCCACGTTTCACATCCATACAAAGTACTTCTTACTTTACTCCTTCATATTTGCCCACTTACGCATTTTAATTGCTGGCACTACTTGACTCCACTAATTATTATTATTATTATTATTATTATTATTATTATTATTATTATTATTATTATTATTATTAGGTCTTTCCCATCAATTGTATTGTTTCCGTGGTGAATTTAAGCACATAAGCTACAAACAATAGGTTACGCGATTTGTTGCCTGACATATTTCGCTTCATCTCGTCAAATACATACCGCAGAATTATAATTCATATGAAGTGAATACACGAATAATACCCTGGCTGAAATACTTAAAACTCATAGACGCTGATACTGTTAGAAGATATTGTTAGAATGTGTCTTTGGTATCACTTATTGTTAATTCGATAGAGCGAGCAAGAGAGAGAGAGAGAGAGAGAGAGAGAGAGAGAGAGAGAGAGAGAGAGAGAGAGAGAGAGAGAGAGAGAGAGAGAGAGAGAGAGAGAGAGAGAGAAGAGAAGTGCTAACTCAGTGGCTAGCGCGTTGCATGCCTGCCAGAAGGGTAATATTCGAACCCCCACTGAGGTGTGAAATGAATTCGTCCATTTGTTATCCCCCGCGGCAATGGCAAACGTACAATGGACATGGTTCACTGTGATTTACTCTATAAATCACCTGTCTGTGTCTCAGTTGATCTCTCTGTTAGCGTTCCGAGTGTGCATATTGCATTACTTGTTCTATAACCTTCCACAAGGCCAGCGTTATAGCTTTGGGACAGTGAACGTGTACATAATTCACCGACATACAGTGTCGAGCGTTCGAAATCTGCTGCAGACGATTTGGAAGCGGACCGCCTTGTTTTGGTTTTGATGATATGAGCGTCGGTTGTTCAAAAAGCTATAACTGACTACCGAACGTAAAAAACTGATAATAAATAACAAATAACGTGGGGTTGATTGCTAAGTCCTGTACAGGACATGCAACTAACTTTTTACTTCCATACTGTTCTTCACACATTTCCACCGTTATTTCTTTCTTGTTCTTCTCATTATAATTCTGGGTACAAGTTTGGTGATTTGGTTTATGAGGTTCATTGTACGAAATGTTTGGCATTCTATTGCTCCTGATTTCTTGGGTACAGCTATACGTACAGAATCCAACATATCGCTTGATGCACTGTTGCAAGTATCATTCTGCACTTTAGTTAATATTTCTATTCAAAATTCTCTTTGTACTTCTAATTCCTGTATCGTGATGTCATCTGGCTTAGCCATATTTCCTTCTTCATATGTTCCATGACATCGGAGACTTTATCTGTTAGTGTTGCTAGCGAAGTTGGTAGCGAACTGCGCCTGTAGTGTTTGCTCATCAAGAATAATGATGACCATTTATTTCATCCAGTTGGGTTGAAAGCTTGGAGCCGTGAGTTGTAAGATGGCTGGTAAAGCCTATTTCCATCGCGGCTCCTGTCGGTCAATAGCGAACTGCTCTTGTAATGTCAGAAGCATGGTTGAGTGCGGGTTCGATGCCTGGGCTTGTCACTTGCCAAAATGAGAAAAAAAAAAGATTGGCTTCCTTGCTCTCAGGCCTACAAAAGATGATGGTACTATCGCACCACAGACATATAGTAAGAAGCTGTTTTGGGACAAAAAGAAGAAGAAGAAAAAAAAGAAGATCTTATATGGTACTTCATTTTGATAATTCTGCTCTACTTTTGTCATACGTAGAAAGGGTCATTGAAAGCTGAAGCTCATTCTGCGCTGTAATTGTTTTTTCCATTATCCACGCTTCTGCAACACACACTTTCTGTTTACTGTTTCGTTTTATTTTTTTTTTTTTCATGTATTCATTATTCATCATTCATGTATTCTTTTACTATAAAAATTATTTCATTCTCGCGTTTAGTGTCTTAGAATTTCAGCCTTCGGAGTTTACTTGATTTTTCTACCTGTAAAATTACTGATTCGTCGGTTTTAAAAAAAAATAATCTTTCTTTAATCTTTCTTTAACTTAACTCTGCATTTGACAGTAATGTTCAACTACCAGGACAAGTGAGTGTTCTGCTCTGCTCACTTGCAGGGATGTCCCAGTCTCAGTCACATTTGCATATAAACATATGGGTCTAGCACCAGATAGCCGATAACACCAGGATACGTAAACGGCTCATTAAGTAGTACTCTAATAGGAACGTGCGGTGGGTATGTGAAGTATTACTTCCATCACATCGTGTAGACTTGCGGTGGGCGTGTGAAATATTACCCCATCACATAGTGTAGCACTGGGGTGGGTATGTTGAGAATTATCTCCATCACATCGTGTGGGCATGCGTGGCGTGTGAAGTATCACAAACATCACATCGTGTAGACCTGCGGTGGGTATGTGAAGTATTAACCTCCATCACATTATGTAGACCTGCGGTTGGTGAGTGAAGTATTAATTCCATCACACTGTGTAGACCTGCGGTGGGTATGTGAAGTATTAACTCCATCACATTGTGTAGACCTGCGGTGGGTGAGTGAAGTATTAACTCCATCACATTGTGTAGACCTGCGGTGGGTATGTGAAGTATTAACCCCATCACACTGTGTAGACCTGCGGTGGGTGAGTGAAGTATTAACTCCATCACATTGTGTAGACCTGCGGTGGGTATGTGAAGTATTAACTCCATCACATTGTGTAGACCTGCGGTGGGTGAGTGAAGTATTAACTCCATCACACTGTGTAGACCTGCGGTGGGTATGTGAAGTATTAACTCCATCACATTATGTAGACCTGCGGTTGGTGAGTGAAGTATTAATTCCATCACACTGTGTAGACCTGCGGTGGGTATGTGAAGTATTAACTCCATCACATTGTGTAGACCTGCGGTGGGTGAGTGAAGTATTAACTCCATCACATTGTGTAGACCTGCGGTGGGTGAGTGAAGTATTACCTACAACACATCAGTGTAGATCTGAGTACATAGAGGAATAGATGGCAGTCTTGTCCTCCCGTAGCGAACGTCGAAGAGCAGACATAGCATTCGCGTTCGACAGCGCTCTTGCTATTGTCGGCGTTACGTAGAAAGGGTCATTGAAAGTTGAAGCTTATTCTGTGCTGTAATTGTTTTTTTCCATTATCCACGCTTCTGCAGCACATCCTTTCTGTTTTCTGTTTCGTTTTGTGTTTGTTTTATGTGTGTGTCATTACTGAATCCTTTGTAAATATACGCCTAAGACAGATGACGCTTTACCTGGCTCATGCAGCCACTGAAGGTAAGTGAAGTAAAGAACCTTTTACACGCTTTAAGACACATTGTACACGTGGTGCCAGACCTATATCTATATAGGTCAGTTGGAATCTGTCAGAGATGTAGGCAGTATCACGTCGGCTGCCTTTTTTCTTGGCACCCGTTTTAAGTTGGGTGGAACCGACACCCCAGGTCATATAAAAAAAACCAAAAAAACTTTGAATCTAATTCCTATCGAATTCAGGACCATAAGGTCGGCAGGTGAGGCTCTAGCCACTATGCTATCGCGGCTTCTGTCGGTCAATGTTTCATCTGTAAATATACGCCTCAGATAGGAGAAATTAATCCAGGACAAGCTATTTTATATTATGTGTAAATAAGTTTCCAGGATTCTTCTTATATTCCATGCCGTGTGGTGTCGGTTATCATGTCTGTCCACAGCCTTCTGTTCGTGTACTGTCAATCTTCTTATAGTCCCATGCCGTTGTGGTGGTGTTGGTGATCATGTCTGTCCACAGCCTTCTGTCTCGTGTACTGCCAATCTTCTTATAGTCCTATGCCGTGTAGCGTTGTGATCATATCTTCCACAGCCTTCTGTCTCGTGTAATGTCAATCTTCTTATAGTCCATGCCGTGTAGCGTTGGTGATCATGTCTGTCCCACAGCCTTCTGTCTCGTGTACGTGCTAATCTTCTTATAGTCTATGCCGTGTAGCGTTGGTGATCATGTCTGTCCACAGCCTTCTGTCTCGTGTACTGCCAATCTTCTTATAGTCCCATGCCGTGTGGAGTTGGTGATCATGTCTGTCCACAGCCTTCTGTCTCGTGGTACTGCCAATCTTCTTATAGTCCATGCCTTTGTGGTGTCAGTGTCATTGTCTGCCCACAGCCTTCTGTCTCGTGTACTGCCAATCTTCTTATAGTCCATGCCGTGTGGTGGTCAGTGATCATGTCTGTCCACAGCCTTCTGTCTCGTGTACTGCCAATCTTCTTATAGTCCATGCCGTGTGGCGTTGGTGATCATGTCTGTCCACAGCCTTCTGTCTCGTGTATTGCCAATAATTTCTTATACTGATGTTCCTCCGTGTAATGATGTCTAACTGTCCAGCATCCTCTATTCTTGGTCTCCCGCTGCCTTTCCTTCCCATCACTTTTCCCTGTTTTAACGACATTCTCCAACTTTCCCTCTCTCATAACACGCCCAAAGAATATGGACAATCTTCTTCTGATGCGAGAAATCAGTTCTCTATATGAGTTAATTTCTTTCTTTATTAAATCTTTCTATCCGTCAACGGTGCTCTCGTTATTATCGTTTCTTTACTTATTCAGTTTCGTTTCTTTACTTATTCAGTCAAGCGGTGGAAGGATGGGTGGATTTGCTTGCAAATAGACAGGCAATATCTCCTGCGGTAGCTCTGGCGGGCCTATTCCCGCTGGTCGCGGGGGCCGCCAAAAGTCAGGTGGAGAGTCTGACGATAGTGCACGCTTTACACAGGTCCGGACACTTGTGATCGACAGATGTGCGCTCCCTCATGGTCCGGGCTCGTACGAGGCCCTCACCTGCGGGACTTGGCTGAACATCTCTAAGCCGGGTCCCTTGGGTGTCAGGGTCTGGCCATAACTCGCCACCGGCTCGTGGTGGTGAGGTCTCGGAAGTTTGACGCTGAGCCGCCAGCGTCTGCAACCTACCTCGTGCCAGACGTATTGGTTACCCATTCCTCTGGGCAACACAAGGTTAGGCCGAGAGAGGGTCATGTCGTTTGGGCGCCACATGTTTCCTCTGAAGCTCTGCCCAGACATTGTGATGGAATATTGGCCACATTCCAACTCACATACTTTGGTCTGTCAAGACTGCAAGGTGTCAACGACATTTCCTCAGCAGGGAAATAATTCCTCACTGGTCTGCTAATTGTTCATGATTCGCTTCCATATATCAATATATATATTACGTATTTTTAAAATGAGTTGCATATCCTTTACAGGATAACTCCAGCATTTTTTGGCTGTTTGTGATTTCTTGGCAATTTCAGTAGTTTGCCATTGCATTCTTATACCATTGTATGAAAATCAGCGCAAGTCGGACTGCTTCTAAATTGCCCAAAGCAATATTTCGAACGCGGTTTGCCGGATTACAAATTAGGCCGTTAGAATTAAATGTAAAATCATATTTTGGAAGACGGTGTAAAATCAGACTATTGTTTAATTTGAAATCAACCATTTGATTACGTTGTAAAATCAAATCGTTGAACACAGTATAAAATCAGAACGTTAAACATAATGTAAAATCAAATTGTTGAACACAAATGTAAAACCAGGCCATCAAATGTTAAACGAGTCCGATTAACACAATGTAAAATCAAAGTGTTAAAAAAGATAAAACTGACAAATAAACGTGTTGTACAGTCAAACTCTTTGGTGTGCTGTAAAATCAAATTATCGATTAGGTATTAAAGTCAGACTGTTGAATACAACATAAAAATTGGACTGTTGAGCACAGTGTAAAACTAGACTGTTGAACACAACGTAAACTTGAACTGTTGAGCACAATGTAAAATTAGACTGTTTGGAAACAATTTATAATCAGACTGTTGAACACAACGTAAAATTAGACTGTTGGACACAACACAAAACTCTACTATTGAACATAACATAAAATTAGACGGTTGAACACAATGTAAAATCAGGCTGTTGAATACGGCGTAAAGTCAGACTGTTGAAAACTAGACAAGAGACAGTTGAACGCGTTGTAAAATCACAATGTTGAATGTGCTGTAAAATCGCACAAAATACAACAATATTGCTGAACGGGAAGTTAAGTCATACTGTCTACCAACAATGTAGAATGAGGCCCTTGAGAATGATATGAAATGATATTATGTACCAACACTGTAAAATCACGTCTTTGAGAATGATGTGGAATGATACTGTCTACCATCTCTATAAAATAAAATTTTTTGAGAATGATGTGAAATGATGCTGTCTGCCAACATTGTAAATTCACGTCCCTGAGAATAATGTGAAATGATGCTGTCTACCAACATTGTAAAATCACGTCTTTGTGAATGATGTGAAATTATGCTGTCAACCAACACTCTAAAATTACGTTTTTGAGAATGATTTGAAAGAATGCCGTCTACTAACACTGTAAAATTACGTCTGTGTGAGAATGATGTGAACTGACACTGGTAAACACTGTATATGATTGAGGTCAAGTAATGTGTACATTATTTATTCAAACATTATATGTTATTGTAATATTTCATTCAAACATTTGCATTATATGTTATTGTAATATTTCATTCAAACATGTGCATTATACATGATTGTAATATTTCAGTGTTATCAAGAAATCCACTAATGTTTTAGACCCATTGGTTTTCGATATTCTTAAAATATTTATTTTAAGATGTGGTGTTAATGTCCCTGCATACAAACTCCGCTCTAGCGTGCGCACAGATATACACTCACTCACCCACGGCTGTCCTAATCTAATACAGGATGTATCTTTAATGACTGTGCAGTGTTTGAAAATATTGCCAGTCCAAGTTTTGTATTTACCTATTACGTTGCATGAACTTTACAGAGCGTGAATACAAAACTTGGACCGGCAATATTTTCAAACACTGCACAGTCATTAAAAATAAACCCTATAGCTAAACAAATAGTCTTGGAATATCTTAAACAAAAGAGAAGAAAAATAATTAACATTTTACAAAATTGCAACATCGAAGAAGACTGCCTCAATAGCAGCATCAACTGTTAGAAGAACCATGATTGAAGGCTTCTCACCTGGAAGAAAAGGCAGGGGTAGGGTAGGTCAGAATGAACGCGGACAGAGGGCATTGGGCATGAAATTGTGTGAACCAGGACAACTGACGAAAGGTCAAGAGTGCTTTCCGTTAGCCATGATGAAGGCGACGTTCTGCAACAAAATGCTGGAAGATGATGACGACGACGACGACGACGACGATGATGATGATGATGATGATGATGATGATGATGATGATTATGGCGATGAAGATGATGATGATTGTACATGTGTTGATGTATTGTATACATATACTTCACGTTTTTTCAATACATAAATACATAATTAAATAAATAACATAAGCAGGGACTGCCCACATGTTGGTCGGATACGATATTGCATTGTAACATATTCAGTGCCAAACAAACAGTAGGTTTGTATCAAACAAAAATAGATGGCGGGAAATGGAAGGCAGCGGTGTGTCACAGTCATGACTTACAAGTTGTTAATATGATAGCAGACATGTTGCATTGTATATAACATTAATGAAGGTTGCCTATGCAAAACTACAGTATTGATATTTTAATTGAGGCAACATTTCGCAATGACAATAAATCATCCCAAGGCAGTGAATCACTTCCTTGTTGTTCTATAAAGTCAGTACCGTGTCTCCCCAACATAAGGCCGGTCTTATTTAATCTTAGCTTAAAACATGCACTAGGGCTCGTTTTAGGGGAATGTCCATATATATATATATTATATAGATATATATAATATATATATATCTATATATGTGTGGGTAGTATATATTAATATATATATATATATATATATATATATTATTATTGTTGTTGTTTGTTTAGTTGTCCATCAAGAATGATAATGACCATTCATTTCATCCAGTGGGGTTGAAGGTATGGAGCCGTGGGTTCTAAGATGGCTGATAAGGTCTATTTTGGCTCGAAATGTTCTTTGACAATGTGGGCAAGGAAATTGCTTGACGTTTCTGGAGGGAGGATTTCCTGCAGTGGTTTTTCTGTCCTGCCTTTTCTTCACAGGCTCTTGCAGTCCCGGTTGCCTGTCACATATTACTGCACCCTTGCTAATGAATGCACCGCCACGAATTTCGGTCTCTGGCTGCAGCCTCCCCGGGTGGTGATGATGTTCAAAAGCCTTCAGTGAATATTTTCAGAGTGTCTTTAAGTATATATATGTATATACTGCGAGTCCAGAGCTCCCCATTGACGTGGATAGGCATAGGTTCATAACAGAATAAGATCAGCGTTGCCAATAGTGGGTGTACTCAATATATATATATATATATATATATATATATATATATATATATATATATATATATATATATATATAGATATATATATATATATATATATATATATATATATATATATATATATATATATATATATAATTTCAAATACAAAAATCTACATTTATTCATGTACATAATTCTACACTTTTTTTTTCAAATACAGTCATGTCATCATCTTCTGGAACATCGTCATAACTCTCCAAATCAAGTGCGCATCAGAGGCGTCTGTACTCCGACTGGCCATTGGGCAAAAAGTCTCTCATTCTAGCAGACCATCTTAACTAGGGCTTATTCTAGGGCTAGGGCTTATTTTAGGGGTAGATCTAATATTAAAAGCATCCTGAGAAATCGTGCTAGGGCTTATTATAGGGGTAGGTCTTATTTTCGAGGTAATCAGTGTTATCCTTACACTTTCCCTTAGTTTCTCATTTGTCTTTTTATCTCTTCTGCTTTTCCCAACCTGCGTTTCTTGTGCATCTGATTTCACACGATGTGACTTACGGTTGTTTGTTTCTAGGATTGTCCATGTCTGTCAATGGGACGAGTAAAGCATCCATAAGCTTTTTTTTCTGTATGCGTATTGATATTTTGATGTTTTAGGAAATTTTTTCTTTGACATCTGGCTGTTAAATTAACGTAATCTGTCATAGTTATATTAATCATAGAATAAATATGAAACAATGCATTAATTTAATAACGTGACGTGGAAAGAGTTAAATGAATAACTTTGCAACTACATTAAATTAACAACGTGGGCGTAGAGAGTGAAAATGCATTAGTACTGAAAGTTTCAAATATTAATTCAACGCACAGTATGTTGTTAAATAACTTTCGTGAAGAAGAAAATGCAAAGAATGCCACGGACAGACAGAACAACGAAAGAGAAAGTTCTACAAGAAACAAATAAAATCTGCCAGTTGATTTGAGAAAGTAGACGGAGTCAGTCCAGATTGTGGGTGAATGTTGAAAACGTTAATCGCTTGTTCTTTACAAGATGTTACAATCAACCCCAGCATTCTTTGTTGTGGCTGTTTGTGTTTTACAAGACACATTTACATTCGGTAATTTGCCATAGCTTTCCGAACGACCGACGCTTATACCATTGTCAAAAATCAACACAAGGCCGTCTGCTTTCATATCGCCTGCAGCTGATTTTGAGAGCAGTATGCGGGATTGCGAATCGCGTTTGCCACTCTTTGTCACAGACGCCAGTGGGTTTGTAATGAGAAATATACTTGAAAACTTAGTGACAACAGGCAACATTGGTGGGAAAAGATTAAGGGGGAAACACTGAGGTAAATACCTGGATGACTCGGTAACATGGAATAATGAAGACAAGAACACCAATCAGTTTAGGGTCTCTGGTGATCGTATGAGATGGCGAATCACAACCACCCACGCCTAGGGGCTATGACAGCATGATGATGAAGAAGAAAATAACTGAAAATAAGTAATTGTCAATAACATCTATGCCTTAAAAAACACATACTTGTCCATTTTTGTGATTTATTGAAGAAAAAAGTCACAGTTGATCACATATCCTTCAATATTTACCAGTTCTCCGAAATTATTACCTTTCGGTGGTATCCAACATGAAACAATAGAAATCACCACAAAAACTGCCACACAACAACAGGTGATATCAGTGATAAGAGAATACAGCGTGCACTACAATACAAAAAATTCTCCAGTGTGTTTGAAAAATCCAGATAACTCCGCGTCTTGTAGTTGAGAACTGGGACCCCAAGCGCGGGTTTATATGGAGAAAGCAATTCTCTAGGAAATAAGATTTGGAGCCACAAAATTGTTTTAGTGTGTCCTAATTTTGTTATGCCGATGGACTAAGTGCTCGGTATTGTAACCGCCCATCAGATTAAGTCATCTGCCCGTGGCTCTTTTACATAATTTTCGACGCTATCAAATTTTCATATTTATTTATGGCACCCAAATAACATAAACAGAAAAAACAACCTGGGAAGAGAATCAAATCAGGAGTATTATTGCGCCGCCGTTGCAGGATGGCGGGATGTGTCCGTAGAAATTCACGTCTTTGATAATCTGGTCATCTATCTTGTCTCGGGACGAGGGCGTGTGTGTTTTAGGTTGTATACTTCTGCCCAAGTTGTTGAAGTGCAAACACGGCTTGACAAGTGGGGCTAGCTCTTCTTCTGTACTTAGCCTCCCGACGGAGCACAAGCGCCCAGCCATCTCATTCTAGGTGCTCAACGACGTGGTCATCTTTTGTAGTTGCTTTTGTCTTTCTTTATATCGTTTACTTCCGGCTCTATTTCTTCTTCTTCCTCTTCTTCTTCTTGTTATTTTTTCCTCTTCTTGTTCTTCTCTTTCTTATTCTTCTTGTTCTTCTTGTTCTTCTTCTTGTTCTTCTTCTTCTTCTTCTTCTTCTTCTTCTTCTTCTTCTTCTTCTTCTTCTTCTTCTTCTTCTTCTTCTTCTTCTTCTTCTTCTTCTTCTTCTTCTTCTTCTTCTTCTTCCTCCTTCTCCTCCTCCTCTTCCTCCTCCTCCTCCAGCTCCTCCTCCTCCTCCTCCTCGCGGTGTTACTATTTTATGTGTCCTGTATGGTTTCTAATGAACCCTAGCCGGTTATACAGAGTTCGTGCGCTGTGCTGGCATTCTGCTTGTGCGATCTATGGGAGGAGACTGCATCACTTATGTAGATATCATTTGAAAATGTTCCTTTGCCAAAAACAGTTTTTCCCCTGCAACACACGGAAGTTGTGTATATAGGGATTGTGACACATGGGAGTTGTGTATATAGGGATAGTGACACAGGGGAATTTTGTGTGTGCGTGCGTGCGTATGTGCGTGCGTGCGTGCGAGTGTGTGTGTGTGTGTGTTTGTGTGTGTGTGTGTGTGTGTGTTTTTGTGTGTGTATGTGTGTGTGTGTGTATTTAAGTTGCATGTCCTTCACAGGAAGTTGCAGTCAACCCCAGCATTTTACATGTTCGTGATTCCTGGGCAAATTTTACGTTCAGTAGTTTGCCATTGCTTTCTGAACGACCGGCTCCTATACCTTTTTTCGAAAAAAAACACCCAGCACCGCTGTGTTTCAAACCCGGGCATACGGGCTCACAAACCGCGTTCGCAAGCCCTTAGACACAGATACCGGCATAACCACAGATCTGTTGACACACGATAGTTGTGTATTTAGAACTGTTAACATTCGAGGGTTATGTATATTGACCTGCTAATACACGTATATAGAGCTGGTAACATACACGAGTTGTGTATAAAGAGCTGATAACACACGTCAGTTGTGTATATAGGGATTGTGACACATGGGAGTTGTGAATATAGGGATAGTGACACACGGGAGTTGTGTGTGTGTGTGAGTGTGTGTGTGTGTGTGTGTGTGTGTGTGTGTGTGTGTGTATCTGTTGACACACGATAGTTGTGCATTTAGAACTGTTAACACTCGAGGGATGTGTATATTGAGTTGGTAATACACACGAGTTGTGTATATAGAGCTTATAACACACGTCAGTTGTCTATATAGAGCTTATAATACACGTCAGTTGTCTATATAGAGCTGGTAATATGCGAGAATTTAAGGATTTTAAAAATTAGCACTTATGGAGCATCCATGTCCCCTATTATCTACCGCCACTTCATATTTTTTCCTCGCCCCCCTGGTTTCTTATTTCAGAATGTATTACATCTGCTGTCCCTCGCAACCCTTGCTCTATTCCCAGAATTTGGTTTCCAACGTTGTTGATTGTGACCAGAACCGCTGTCGTGGCCCTTTGTGGAGGAGATATGTGTGTAGCAAATGCTGCCGGGTTCAGGGGATCTGTATGCCTGGTACATACAAACGGGGGGTATGTAGTAGGATGACGCATTTAATCACTACACTATAATAAGGCCTTGGAGTCAAGCAATCATTATCATCAAGTGCTATGCCAGCTGGCGTAGGCGTTCATAACTCTCCACAGACCTCGGCCCTTAGTCCAGATGTTTCTATATGAAAATAATAAAGAAACAACACGTATTGGGAAATCCTACTTCACAGACATCAACAGATTCTTTTGTCAGAGGGATACCAGATTCTAGACAGACCCGTTGTGTGTTAGTTATAAATAATGGAAAGCTTGTGTTCTTTCACATGCTGCTTACCATTATCTTTTGACGAAAATAATTATGCCGGGTTGATGTGAGGGCAGACGACAAGGAAGCAGCCACAAGACTTGCCGGGTTCATGTGAGGACAGACGACAAGGAAGCAGCCACAAGACTTGCGGGTTGATGTGAGGACAGACGACAAGGAAGCAGCCACAAGACTTGCCGGGTTCATGTGAGGACAGACGACAAGGAAGCAGCCACAAGACATGCGGGTTGATGTGAGGACAGACGACAAGGAAGCAGCCACAAGACTTGCCGGGTTCATGTGAGGACAGACGACAAGGAAGCAGCCACAAGACATGCGGGTTGATGTGAGGACAGACGACAAGGAAGCAGCCACAAGACATGCGGGTTGATGTGAGGACAGACGACAAGGAAGCAGCCACAAGACTTGCCGGGTTCATGTGAGGACAGACGACAAGGAAGCAGCCACAAGACATGCGGGTTGATGTGAGGACAGACGACAAGGAAGCAGCCACAAGACATGCGGGTTGATGTGAGGACAGACGACAAGGAAGCAGACACAAGACTTGCCGGGTTCATGTGAGGACAGACGACAAGGAAGCAGCCACAAGACATGCGGGTTGATGTGAGGACAGACGACAAGGAAGCAGATACAAGACTTGCCGGGTTCATGTGAGGACAGACGACAAGGAAGCAGACACAAGACTTGCCGGGTTGATGTGAGAACAGACGACAAGGAAGCAGACACAAGACATGCGGGTTGATGTGAGGACAGACGACAAGGAAGCAGACACAAGAGATGCCGGGTTGATGGTTGCTGGATTGTTTGTGGATCACCTGAGAGACTTTGAGTTTTAACTCTTCACAGATTCTATGCCATATAAAAAATAGGTTTGGACCACACAAAAATGGATGGCTGAAATTGGTAAGCAGGGTTGTGTCCCTGTTATGGCTTACATATTGTTAATATGGTAGCAAGTATGTTGTATTAAAACACAATGACACCATTTCGGTGATATATAAGCCCATGGCAGATACGGGAAGTAGCTTAATACGATTAATCTTCCCATGGCTCTAAATAAGCCAAATCGAATGCCATCCCTTCAGGTCATCTGAGCCGCAGACATTTCTTGCATCTGTCGGACAGAGGTCAGTGTAGGGACCGTTCTTTCTGCTCGGTCTCAAATACCATCTCCATCTCCACGGGGGCTGCAGGAATGTGCTGCAGAACTCTCCTGCCCTGTCCTGCTTTAAGCCCAGGAATCTGACGTGTGCAAGGCCAGTACCGGAACGTCACATCTGCGGAGCCAGGCATTTCAGGGTGTAACTAAGTTATCCTTCAGCAACATCACATGCGGCAACCCCTTGCGGCAACCCCTTGCGGCAACCCCTTACGGCAACCCCTTACGGCAACCCATTGCGGCAATCCGACCAGCCACAGTTGGGGTCAAAGAAAGAAGAATGCAGCTGTGAGGTTCATGTTCGGAGATCTTTCAAGCCTTGTAAAGTCATCAGCTATTAACATGCGCATAAACAAATACAGCGGGGTTCTGACGGCAAGAGTCAAGAAGAAGATGTGAAAGGATATACAAAGACAGTCGTTCTAAAAATAGAGGGTATCCTTCCCGGGGGGGGGGGGGGGGGGGGGGTGGGGGCGCACAGTGGGCATATCTGCGCGGAGGGGAAGGGGGGAAGATGGGGGAGCTTATCGTTTTGAGTCGGCAATAACAATAATATTATTTAAATAGTGTGTGTGTGTGTGCGTGCGTGCGTGCGTGCGTGCGTGCGTGCGTGTGTGTGTGTGTGTGTGTGTGTGTGTGTGTGTGTGTGTGTGTTCCGCTTCGAGAAAGAATATCTCTGTACATATTTGGCCCCTAGCACTGTATGGCTCCGAAACGTTGAATCCGGCTTAAATGATGAACAGATGCGTGAAGCTGTTGTGGCAATGGTTTAGATCTTACCACCGACTATAGATGGCCTTCAGAAGGGGGTCGCGAGTCTGGATACTTACAGCACGGGTGGGCTTGATATGTTATCGTCAGGAGCAAAGAGTGAAATGGACACACGCACACATATCTCACGACCCTACGGGGAGATGTCAGGGAATAATAGACAGCTTATGTCAAAATATACACTATGTGTGCTGTCTTCCGTTCCACTATGTGACGTGCTTCTCATAAGGAAATTCCCGTGCACCACGGAGAATATTCGTTATTGAACACTGATGTTTCCATGTGAAGATGTAATACATTTCATAATATGCATTTAATCTCTGACCAGTAAATTGTATACTTCATGTAACCAAACATTCAGATCTGCTGTACAATCTCCAGAACAAAATTGTGTTTGTTGGGTGTACATAATGATAAGGTTATATGCTAAGTGTCATCATTTTCCCCATGTTGGTTACTGAGTTATGGATACGGGGGAAAACATTTGTGAACGCACTACACCAGTGTCCCTCGCCAACAGGTCAACTCACTCCGAAATGTCTCTTGGTCTACCCCTAGATTAGTAATGAAAGGTGGGGTGATGAGCGCTGAACAATAAAGACAGGCAATGGTCAGGCAAATAAAGAAAGCAGATGAAATGACAAGGGGCCGAGAGCACCTGCGATTGTCCTTGATAAAGGCGACGTTTTGCAAAGGACCAACTACATAGTAACGATGTGATCTTGGTATACACACATGGGGATTCTTGTCGTTGCTACGGAGTTTGTGCGCCGTTCTGAGATGCTCCTTGTGTGGGCTATGGGAGAATGGAGCACTTATTGGAGATATCCTTCTGAGATGTTCCTAGTGTGCTTCAAGGGAGACTGGAGCACACATTGGAGATATCCTTCTGAGACTCTCCTTGTGTGGTCTATGAGAGACTGGAGCACTTATAGAAGATATCCTTCTGAGATGCACCTTGTGCGGTCCCTGGGAGACTGCAGCACTTATTGGGGATATCCTTCTGGATGCTCCTTGCGTGGTCTATGGAAGATTGGAGCGCTTATTGGAGATATCCTTCTGAGATGCTCCTTGTGTGGTCTATGGAAGATTGGAGCGCTTATTGGAGATATCCTTCTGAGATGCACCTTGTGCGGTCCCTGGGAGACTGCAGCACTTATTGGGGATATCCTTCTGGATGCTCCTTGCGTGGTCTATGGAAGATTGGAGCACTTATTGGAGATATCCTTCTGAGATGCTCCTTGTGTGGTCTCTAGGAGCCTGGAGCTCATATTGGCGGTATAATTTTACAATACAACTGATCCTTATTTTTTTTCCTCCATTATACCATTGCATCTACCCCGTTCGACCTCCGACGAGAAGTTATGTTAAGGTCTATTCCTGAATCAGATTAACAATCCCGTGACCGAGTCAGCCACAAAAAGGATATTAATTTCAAGATGATGGCTGTCCAAAGCAAAATCCTAAATTCAGCTGGATGCAACATTGTCTCGTTGTGGTCTGTTAATTATTGAATACTTCATTTGTCCACATCTGGCTGTAGACGCTCAATAAGTTGATCGCTCCTGTATTTATTTATTTGGTTCTTTGTTTACTTGTTGTTCTCGTGGGGATGACCAGCCGAAGAATTCATATGTTCTGTGTTCCCAATGTTGATACCAATCCACGCGGGTATTGCCCTAATCTAATCACCTGATTGTTTTATACAGTTAGTTACTTTACAACTTGGTGTCCGAGCGCTGTTGTATTTACTCCCGAGGCCCCGCGCGCCCATATCAAATTACGTATTCCGTAGAATCCAGAAGGGGGACCAAAGGAATTTAATAGAAATGGTAAACGCAATAAAAATTAAGCGCTGTCTGCCCCCTGTAGGCAACCAGAGCGGAGGTCCCTGGAGCAAAATTCCTGCCAACAGTCGTCGTAAAAGGCGGCCATCTTGAGTACAGTGGTTTCGTTTGCCAGGGAGGTTGCCGGGTTAAAGCCATCCGGGTAAAACTTGAGTAGGGGAGCTAATTCTGCTAATGTGTGCGGGGAGGGAAAAGCGGTAATTAATTATATTGTGGGATACGGCGAAGAGCTTTGCAATAATGAAAATGGAAGGAGCTAGGGAAAAAATCAAAGAACGTTGTCATATTAATCAAAACTCGGCTGTTCGATCGTTGGGAGATTACGTTGCGGGGGCGTTAGGTTGACTCCCTCTTTTCATGCATTCTTCACCCCTCGGGAGAGCTCGGCCGACCGTGGATGCCCAGCTCGGCTTTCGTCAAAACGTTTGGTTTGGTCCGTCAAACGTCCATGACCATTTTACGGCAATTAGTCGCGTGGCGAATCAACCGGCAACTGTGCACTCTCGATCCGGCCGCCCGGAAGAAAGAAGTGGCGCACGGTTTTCGGTTAAATTATCCGGTCGTTACCGGAAGTCCCAAAGCTAATTGGTTTTTCAGAGATTGCGACGCCAAAACTTCAGGGGTAGGATTGAGGATTGATGGAGCCGCCGTGCGAGGATGGGAGGATGGACGAGTGTCTGCGGCCATCTCTCAGAAGCACTGGTCCCGTGAGTAATACACCGTTTCTATGGGAGTCTGCAGTCGCCAGCAAATGGCCATAAAGGAGACACTTATTTGTGTGAAATAAAATCGCCACTGAATGTAAATAAATACCAAATACGCATTGTACCCTCAGCCCCGCCACTCTATAATTGACTAAAAGTTTAAAGATATTTGAAGACAAGATGATCGACTTCATTGCACCGGGTTTCATGCCATAAGGCTCGGTCGCTTTCCGCTGAGCGACCTGTCGAAAGCGCCGCACAGAGCATCAAACCCTTACCTCCAGCGACAGACCCACCTGGGGTCTTCGAAAAAACTGCGCCCTTGAAGTGAATTAGTGCTGAAAGGAACACAAAACTGTTGGGGAATTAGGTGGCTTGACCATTACGCCACAAAGACCCCCTACTATTAGCTAACAGCATATTATCCTGCTCATTGGATTTCTTTGGGTGTCTATTCTAGAGCTGACATTACCGATCACGATTCCACGAATTCTCTCTGCCATCTAACGTGTTTATATTATTATTTTCTGGTCAGCTGTTTCAAGTTTCCCTCGCGTGCCTTTCTCTGTCTTCCTGTACCCGCCACCCGGCCAGTTTTTAATTGGCTATTAATTTAAAGAGGAGGGACGGCTGGCCGAGTGGTTAAGAATGTAGGGTTCGAATCCTCGTTAAAGTGTGGATTTCGTCTGTCGGGGAGCAAAAAGAAAAAGCATAACCGGCACAGTTCGCGGTGACTGCACTAGCCAGGCGGCCTTAATTCAGCCTCAAGACGCCTCCCCCCCCCCCTTTTCTCCTTTATCTGAAGAAATAAGCTAGACAATTTGGTGACATCTGGCAAGATTGAAGGGGAAAGAACAAGGGAAAGGCAGAGAAGTAAATATCCGTGTGGCTTGACCATGCAGTATGGTCGAGACAAGAACACAGGACTGACGCACGACTCTGGTGATCGTGTGAGATGGCGAAACATGACCGCCCACGCTTAAGCATGGCACATGATGATGAACATCCGGCTATGTCACTTAGGGCAGTAAACGCGTTTCTCAATTCTCTGACATACAAAGCCGAGGGTTTGAAATCAGATGCAGACGATTTTAAAATAGGCCACTTTGCGTTGATCTTGATTATATGAGCGTCAGTCATTCCAAAAGCAGTGGGCAAACACTGAATGTAACATGTTCCTAGTAAACCATAAACAGCCAAATATTCTGGGGTTGAATGCGACGTACTGTACAGGATCTGCAATTAAATTGCGACTTCCAGTACGGTGTCAAAACGGTTAAAGAGGGCTGCTATGAGACTGACTACCTACAAAGGGCATGGTGTGCGTGGTTATGGATCTATACAGCACTAGGAGTTTTGCAAGAACGTTGAGTTAAACGGGGCGGAGCTAGGCAAGAGCGGCATGCGGGAAGCCAAAGAAGAATAGTGAACCAACACAGAACTGTCGTCAGTCGCTGCACGCACGCTGAGTGAGATATTGGAGAAGGGATCTGAGCGCTTGTGGGATGATTGTTCGATGTTCAATGATGATGATCTGTTGACTTGCTAACTGACTAACTAACGAACTAACTAACTAACTAACTGGCTTGTCGGCTGGCTGGCTAACTAACTAACATATAATCGGCTTGCTACTGGTACCATTAATATGGGACTCTTCGCTGGCTGTTGCTGATGAGTACTGAGCACGTGTGGAAATGTTCCGAGGTCAGCTCAACTCAATTCCGTTGACTGTTTTTATGAGACTCCACAGCACTAGTGTTATATTGTGGATATCCTGTTTCTGGCGTTTCTTGTCTGGGATACCCGTGCGTAGTGTTTTCAGAATACCTGCCTACCCAGCCTGTGGAGTCTAGCGGATCAGAAGATCTTTCAAACGTCCTACTCAATGATCAAAAATGGGATGAATTTTCCTCACCTTCCGAGGTTCGTGGTTTCCGCCTGTCACGCATCCTGCAGGCTTCGAGATTAAAAGAGAGTCCCAGCAAACCCTTAGAATAATGGGGGACATTCACTTCGGTTAGCCGTAGCGGGAAAAGGTGATGTAATATCCGGGCACTACACTACTTTCATCTATTATTCGCCATTCCAAAACGAGTAACTGTACATCGCTAAGTCACTATAACCGTATAACGACGAACATCCACTCACTACACAACTTTTATTTTCTCTTATTCTGATCGAAGCGAGAACGTTCGGCAAGACTGCTAATTAGGGAATTTGATTTCCACTTTATACCGTGGCCATTAAAAAAATATTTTTGCCTAAACTTCTCTCTCGGGCCGAATATATTTGTACGTCGGGTGAGACCTCTCGGGCCTGATATGGTTGTACAACGAGCTTGATGCGGCCCGCGAGCCTTGAGTTTAACACACGTGCTTTAAACCCTTTAACGAGGGCACATGAGTACACTTTGAGGGCAAGTTTCAATGTCGGTAGGTCAGTCCTACCTGGCACAGCTCGAAGCTTACCAGCAGGCGACCAGTGGATGTGATATGATGGTAGTAGCAAATATACAAGGTTTGAGTAGGTAAGGAACCTACGACTGGTCTAGCAAACCGGTAAGGAAGTTATTTGATCCTAAAAATCTGCTCAAGGTTCATGGAGAAATTGGAGGAAAGATGCTAGTCACAGGCGCTGGAACTTCAATTACCCCTCCCTGTGACACTTAACGGCACAAGTGGAAGAAAAAACAAACAAACACACAAACAAATATGTTCGCCTAGGTTAGTCTATATTGCTATCTAAATGTGTGAGGTCCCGCCACTTTAGGTGAGGTTTCTGAAAGAAACCGACTTCGTAATCCCGCATACCGCATTCGAAACACAATTGCGGGCGACATGGCAGCAGACCGCGTTGCGGTGATTTTCATACTGTGGTATTAGTGTCGGTGGTTCAGATAGTAATGGCAAAGTACTGAAAGTAAACTTGCCAAGAAATCACAAACAACCAAAAACATGCTATGGTTGACTGGGATGTCCTGTAAAGGATATGCAACTAAATTGTGTTTTCTGGAAGAGAAATCAGATTATCATTGGCTAGTTTTGTTCTTGTTATCTTTGTCTATCTCCTATGAATGTTAGGACTCAGGTTTGTTGACTTCCCTTCAAGTGTGTTTACATTATCTTGCCTCAGATTGCGTGAGTGGTGAGACAGGGGGGCAGTGTTGTTAGCCAAGTCCAGATCATTCAGCTGAACTGGGGATCAGAATGGCAGAATGGATAAGGGCACTCGTTCTTAATATCCGGTGTGCTGATGCCGAGTTAGAGCTTTCAACCCCTACACCGATCAGTTGGACTCAGTTGTTGATCTCGTCCTGGACTTGCCCTTGTCCTTGACTTAAATTACAAGTATCTCTAACGTCGGAGTGGGCTCGCTTGATAGCGAGGGATACTGGTAATAGGGAAAGCTAATCCACATGAAAACAATCAATCCAGTGCACTAAAAGTAGTAGCATGTGTTTGAACTACGTTTGTGTTCAAAGGGAGTGAACAAAATATAAACAAAGAAATCAAGCCGCGCTGTCAGGTTGCATTAACTCCGTTTCTGGTAGTAGTTGTTATCTTCATAACCCAGTCTACAGCCAGTCACAATAATATTGGTGACAAAAGGCATCCCTGTCGTACTCCTGCTCTTATTTCAAACGTATCTGTCAGTGTTCCTTCATAAAGACATCTACATTTCACGTCCATATATGTTGCTCTTATTAAATTCAGGATGTTCAGTTGCATTCGGTGGTGCTTCGTGAATTTCCAAAGGGATTCCCTATCAATGCTGTCCAAGGGCTGTTCATAGTCTACAAATACAATACAGTGGCGAGTTCGGTTCATTGCTTTTCTACATTGTTGTTTTTATCGTATGTAAGCAAGATAAATGTCCCTGTCGATGTAGCTATTGTCGGTACCTATATTGTGTGCTTGTCCAGCCAGAACTCCCGCCGTTATTATTATAAGAACAAATTACACCTAGCCTAATGCGCAGCAATTACAGATACATGATAATTGTAACCGCGACAACAACCATCCACGCACAAAGGGACAAAACCTCCACTCATGCAAGCTAATAGAGAGTTTTAGGGGAGATTACAGCTGCATTGTACAGAGTTCACCCCCGTTTCACGTCCGAGACAGCCACGAGCATTTATTATTAAAGGACTTTTGAGCTGACCACAGTGCTCGGCTAATGACGAAACAGGAGTAGGGGGAATAATGTGTGCATACTAATTACATAAAATATTACATGTTATTTTTGTGTTATCTCCCATTGCGGATGTCCCGCGTTTCCGGGTACATTCCGTCTACGAAATAATCCGATTGGGAACAACCACGATTGTGTTCGTACGTTTATTTATCGACACTGTGGTACCGATATTTGCCGCAATGTTCTATGCGAAATGTAATTATACGCAATTGTAATCGACGAAGATAAAAAAAAATATGGCCGTTTTTTGATGTTCCAAAGTTAGCGCCCCTCTGCTGTGCTCCAGTGCGTTTCAGATCCGCTGGATAAAGCATCAAAATTTGGGAGTGTTTTTGCATGAGGAGTTCAGACAACCACAAAAATTCATTTGAATGTGTTATGTGAATGCACGCTTGAGCGCGGGAGCTGAATGTGCGCGGCTGAAATGATGAGTCTGTAGCGACAAGAAACTCGGCGCAATAGAGCAGGAGTATTCTGGGACAATGGCATCTGATGTCATAGTTGGCATTGGCGTTGAATGAGGTCATTTAAAAAAAAACAAAAACATCTGTCAGGTACATGCCCTGGTGAAAACACTACCTAGTGTGTTTAAGTGTGTCATCACTTAATGCACGGTTTAATTCTTCACAGCTGCGTAATTTAACTGTTCACTGACATCATTGCTAAACTGTTCACTTACCTCATTGTTTAACTGTACGCTGACTGTATTGTTAAACTATTCACTATTTCATGTTTTAACTATTCCATTACTGCACATTTTAAACTGTCAACTTACTACATGTTAAAATGGTCCACTTAAAGCATTGTTTAACTATTCATTCATTCATTCATTCATTCATTCATTCATTCATTCATTCATTCATTCATTCAGTAGCATGTCCTTTGCAGAACCTCGCCCCCATAGCAACCTTCTGGAAAACCTCTCCATCAAAAGCAAGATGTCCCGCGTCCGATACACCCATCTGGAGATCATCCACCACATCCTGCACCCATCTTCTCTTTGGCCTTCCTCTTCCTCTCTTCCCAAGCATATACCCCTCCATTATTGTTCTCTCCAAACATTCGTGGCGTTTCAAGTGACCAAACTATTCACTGTAGCGTAATTTAACTGTTCACTTATTGCATTATTAAAGAGTTCACAAACTGCATCGCCACACTGTTAACTAACGTCATTATTAAACCATTAACTTACCTCATGGTTTAACTGTTAACTTACTTCGTTGTTAAACCCTTAACTTACTAATGCAACTGTTAATTTACTTCGTTGCTAAACCCTTAACTTATTAAAACAACTGTTGAATTATTTCATTCATGAACTGTTAACCTACTTCATGGTGTCACTGTTAACTTACATAATCATTAAACTGCTTACGTGTTCCACTGTTCAACTGCCCACTTCCTCCATTGTTTAACTATGAATTAATTAATAATTTTTTTTTTTTTTTTTTTGGGGGGGGGGGGGGGGGGGGGGGTTAACTATTCATTTACTCAGTTGTTTAATTATACATTTATTAGATTATTTAACTATTCACTTACTCCATAGTTTACCTTTTTATATGCTCCGTTGCCTAACTATTCACTTACTCCACTGTTTAACTATTCACTTACTCCATTGTTTAACTATTCACTTACTCCATTGTTTAACTATTCACTTACTCCATTGTTTAACTATTCACTTACTCCATTGTTTAACTATTCACTTACTCCATTGTTTAACTATTCACTTGCTCCATTGTTTAACTGTTCACTTACTCCATTGTTTAATTTTTCACTTACTCCATTGTTTAATTTTTCACTTACTCCATTGTTTAATTTTTCACTTACTCCATTGTTTAATTTTTCACTTACTCCATTGTTTAACTATTCACTTACTCCATTGTTTAATTATTCACTTACTCCATTGTTTAATTATTCACTTACTCCATTGTTTAACTGTTCACATACTCCATTGTTTAATTATTCACATACTCCATTGTTTAACTATTCACTTACTCCATTGTTTAACTGTTCACATACTCCATTGTTTAACTATTCACTTACTCCATTGTTTAATTTTTCACTTACTCCATTGTTTAACTATTCACTTACTCCATTGTTTAACTGTTCACTTACTCCATTGTTTAATTTTTCACTTACTCCATTGTTTAATTTTTCACTTACTCCATTGTTTAACTATTCACTTACTCCATTGTTTAATTATTCACTTACTCCATTGTTTAACTGTTCACATACTCCATTGTTTAATTATTCACATACTCCATTGTTTAACTGTTCACTTACTCCATTGTTTAACTATTCACTTACTCCATTGTTTAACTATTCACTTACCTCCATTGTTTAACTATTCACTTACTCCATTGTTAACTATTCACTTACTCCATTGTTAACTGTTCACATACTCCATTGTTTTAATTATTCACATACTCCATTGTTTAACTATTCACTTACTCCATTGTTTAACTATTCACTGACTCCATTGTTTAACTATTCACTTACTCCATTGTTTAACTATTCACTTACTCCATTGTTTAACTGTTCACTTACTCCATTGTTTAACTGTTCACATACTCCATTGTTTAATTATTCACATACTCCATTGTTTAACTATTCACTTACTCCATTGTTTAACTATTCACTTACTCCATTGTTTAACTGTTCACTTACTCCATTGTTTAACTATTCACTTACTCCATTGTTTAACTGTTCACATACTCCATTGTTTAACTATTCACTTACTCTATTGTTTAACTGTTCACTTACTCCATTGTTTAATTATTCACATACTCCATTGTTTAACTGTTCACTTACTCCATTGTTTAACTATTCACTTACTCCATTGTTTAACTATTCACTTACTCCATTGTTTAACTATTCAGTTACTCCATTGTTTACCTGTTCACACACTCCATTGTTTAACTATTCACTTACTCCATTGTTTAACTATTCACATACTCCATTGTTTAACTGCTCACTTACTCCATTGTTTAACTGTTCACTTACTCCATTGTTTAACTGTTCACTTACTCCATTGTTTAACTATTCACTTACTCCATTGTTTAACTGTTCACTTACTCCATTGTTTAATTTTTCACTTACTCCATTGTTTAATTTTTCACTTACTCCATTGTTTAACTGTTCACTTACTCCATTGTTTAACTGTTCACTTACTCCATTGTTTAACTGTTCACTTACAGGATTGCTTAACCGCCTATTCACTTAGTCCGTGGTTTAATTACTTACTTTGTTAATGCACCCCTTAACTGTTTTTCGATCACTTAAGGGTGCATCTGTTTAGACGATTACTGCAAGATTTACATCGTCTGTACGTTTGACTGCGTGATATCATTATTGGGTGCTTCATTGTTGAACTGTTGTCATAATCCAAGGTTGAACGCTTTAATCACTTACTGCTTGTCTCAATTGAATTCGATGCAGCGAAATATGCCATACAATAAATCGTGCACTCTATTGTTTGTGTCTTCGTTATTCAAATTCACTACGGAAAACATTGTTTTGAATTAACTGTATTCACTTAAAGTTCGGCTTGCATGTTTCTTCACTTACTGCGTGGCTTAACTATGTTCACTTACAGTTCGGTTCACATGTTTGTTCACTTACTGCACGGTGGGAGTCCTCGGGGCAAAGCGATTACGCTACCTGCCTCAGAAGGTTGTGGGTTAGATTCCTGCCTATCGGATCACGAGTGCAATTTTCACATAGGCTCCTGGGGGTCGTCGCTGGATCTACGGAGTTCATGCTTCATGTGACGCTTTCGGCAGGCCGCCCCAGCGGAAAGAGACCGAGCCATACGGGATAACACCCGGTGCAATGAAGTCGATACTCTTGCTTTCTAAATCCCTAACTAACTAACCTTACTGCTGGTTAAACTGTTGAGTGCATTTACTGCCCGGTGGACATGTTTATTCACTTACTGCATTGTTGAACTGTTCACTTTCTGCACGGTTACCGTACCGCGTGGCTAAACTGTGGAGCTACTGGTCGTGTAGCGCTGCTGGTTTCGAACCAGATATCTTCTTTTTCTTCTCCGTCTCCTTCTTATTAACCCCCTCCTCCTCCTCCTCCTCCTCCTGCTCCTCCTCTTCTTCCTGATCCTCCTCCTCTTTCTTCTTCTTCTTCTTCTTCTTCTTCTTCTTCTTCTTCTTCTTCTTCTTCTTCTTCTTCTTCTTCTTCTTCTTCTTCTTCTTCTTCTTCTTGCTTCTTTTCTCTCCTCCTCCTCCCCCTACATTTCTTATCCTTTTTTCCTTTGTGTCTGCTCTTTCTTCGTCTTCTTGTCTTTCACCTGTCTCCCTCTTACTCCTCCTCGTCATCCTCGACCGCCTTCTACATTGTCTTCTTCTGGTCTCTTTGCTAGTGTGTTACATTACTTCTTCTTCTTTTTTTTCTCTTCGTTTTCTACGTTCATCAGGGGAGTCTTTTCGGACGTGATTGCGTTGTGCCTGTTTACAGCAGAGCTGCGTTCTTGCGCCGTTAGGCCGACACATCCGACTTCTGCGGGCATTTGTTGACCGGGTTAACCTTCCCGGGGGATGTTACATTACATCATAAACAAAAGTCATAAAACCACTCTGTTATAATGCAGCCATGTTCCCAGTGAAGCCGTTTGCCTTGTGGTTTTGTGCACATTATTATTGACAACGACTGTGACCAAGCCAAACATTGGACGACATCTGCGCCTGGCCGCTGGTCATATTTTTAATAAACGGCAAGCGAGTCTAGTATTTCAGAAATCTCTCGCTTTTTAAATATAACAGTAAAAATGTGTCTGTGGAGAAGAGTATCATGGGCCATTTCCGTGGAGCTGCGTTCACACGGCGGCCGGCTCACATCTTGACACAACGGATAACACGTTGACACCTTGCGTTCCCAGGCGTTCACACGAGTGCATCGGGTGCTCACACCTCGGCCAGATCCAGCTAGGAGGGGCTGGAGTGAGTAGAGTGCTTTTCAGGCGACGGGGAAGAACAACAGACGATCCCCAGCTTTGGAGTATCCATCGATTTAAGGAAGGTCTGTGGCTATTGAAATAACATCAGAAAGAAATGCGCAGAAGACCAAATAAACAAGTGTAAATTCATAGGGCACACTGGACAATTTAAAAATCAAAACTACAGGCACTTCTGCATTATAACCTGCCTCTTCCTGATGATGATAAGACCTCGCTTAAGGAACCGCTGCACTTCCTCACATGACTTACCTCTCTCGTAACAGTCTTTGGAAATATCTCTCTATCTTAAGTCTTTCTTGATATCGCGCGTAAATTATCTGTCATATCTGGAATCCACCTACGTTATTTTTTTCGCTCTTCTCCGCTTCCCCGTTACACTTCCTCAATAATTATCTTTCTTATCTTACACGTGTCCAAAGTATTTCATTCTTTTTAAAAATTTTAGTTTGTCTTAATATTGAGTTTTCCACATGTTTGATAATCTGGGCTCTGCTTATTTTGCTTAATGTCTCATTCAGAGAATAATACTCAACGAAGCAAGAAGAGAGAAAATCATAAATTATGAAATCAGGACTAAAGTGAATGTTATAGCAGCGCTAGACTTCATTATAAAACAGCAAGTTAAATAGTTCGGCCACATAATTAGTCTACCAGCTGATGCAGCAGAAGAGAGGAAACAACAGAAGCAGTGGTGGCAGTGACCTAGTTTATACAAAAGCCTCTGTTGAATTGCTGCGTAGATTGTATCATCAGATGACATTTTGCTATGTAAGAAAGAAAGGCAGTAGTGAAAAGTAACAACAAAACTCAAAAGTAATAAATGTGGTTGGGAGCTGCAATGGTGGAAAGTAACAACAAATATAAACAAATTTGGTTGGGAGCTGCAGTTGTGGAAATTAACAACAAAAATAACACATATGGTTGGGGGATACAGTTGTGGAAAGTAACAACAAATAAAAACAAATTTGGTTGGGAGATGCAGTAATGGAAAGTAACAGCGAAAATAACAAATGTGGTTGGGAGCTGTCGAAACAAAGTGGTTAGATGCTGGCTGTCAGCTAAGGAATCACGAGTTCGAACATGGATGGAAGCGGATGTAGAATACTGACCTCGGCTGCCCAGGTCCACCCAGCGTCAACTTGTTACCAGGAAATGCCGGGGGAAGTCCAGGCGGCCGCTGTGGTACTGGCCACATCCATCACCAGGTGACGACTGGTCTAATAAAAATATGGGTCCAGCACCATGTCTGTCGGTGTCCCAGGTTTTGGGGTTGGGAAGCGCAGTTTCGCAACCCCCCGACACACCGAATCGAGGGTTCGAAGTCAGGTGCGGGCGATTTGGAAAACAATGCCTTTGCGATGATGTCAATTATATGAGATTTCGACCGATCGTACAGCCATTGTACAATCACACGGAATGACACTATCCAGTGCCACTCATTAGGCGCTGGATCGCCAATTATTCCTCCCCACAGCGCTTGACTACAAAAGTGGAATTTAATGATGATGGTGATGATGATGATGATGATGATAATGATGATGATGATAAAGCCATAGCAAACTTCTTTTTTGTTGTTGCATATCCTATTTACAGGACATCGCTGTCATCACCAGCATTTTACTGCTGCTGTTGATGTCTTGGCAAGTTTACGTTCAGTAGTTTGCCATTGCTGTCTGAACGACCGGCTCCCATACCAACACGTTAAAACCCAGCGCGACACGGTCTGCTGCCAAATCTGTCACAGCTGTGCTTCAAAGGCAGGTAAGCTCTTAGCCACGGAGATTGGCCATAGCAAACAGCTGAACACAAAATGGCCTTGTACAGTACATCACATACAGCCTATACACGCTGAGGTTGACTGCTACGTCATGTAACCGGCATACTTCCATCTTATGCTCAGTTCGTGTATAAAAAGGCCTTCGTTTGGTCTGAACGTGGTGACATTTTCTGGATCTAGCAGTACAACGCAAAGAAAGACGAGACTTTCCTGGACTAGAGCAGATTGTGGCGCTTGTACATAATGAATGAGATGTTGTCGCCCCTGGTTCAAAACTTCCAACTAAGGGTGACAACTCTAGAAGAGATATGATGTCGCGGTGGTTGTCATGCCTGACTGCCTGGCTTCTGCTTCTTCTTTCTTCTTTCTTTGCTGCTGTTCTTCTTCTTCTTCTTCTTCTTCTTCTTCTCTTCTTCTTCTTCTTCTTCTTCTTCTTCTTCTTCTTCTTCTTCTTCTTCTTTTCTCATCTCTAATACATTTTATTTGTCTCCTATTATTTTACCCCCCCCCCCCCCCGAAGATCATGCAACCCCAAAATGTACCCCAAGGGTACAAAACGAAGCTAAGGAGACGTAAAGAACACTATAAACCTCCCGAGCGTGCCATAAAAGGCGATTAAAACGGGTTGGTCTGAAACTGGCTATTGCAGACGTTGTGAAATACCAGCCAACATCCAGACAACCATGAACTGACATACAAATTAGAAACCTCACGAGCAAGAGAATATTAACATCTGAGCCGTGCCGACCCGAGAAATGCCATTCTTGCACCGAGAAATAATTAAATCTATACTGTAGAAACCACAGATCAACCGAAGCAATAAGACAAATCCTTCAAGCTGGAATATACATCACAAATATCCTCAGAATAATTTGAATTATTTACCACGGTTATTTTAAACTGACTATCTAACGGAATATGCCAGGCAATAAATCGTACTTTTTATCTTTGCTATTCAAATTCGTTACGAGGAAAACATTGTTTTGAATTAAAGTATAGGCTACCTTACTGGTCAGCGAGCAGATTGTTGGTCAGTATATGATTGAATGTCAACACACGACCCACATGATACAGGATCGATCCCAGCATACAGGGCAGGGGCAGGGGGGCTACACAACTGCTGGGAAAGTGTGCCTTCGCTGTATTTAGTGAGCTGTGTTGGAGTTTATGAAATGGTATGGGTGCCGGTCGTTCAGAAAGCAATGGCAAACTACTGAACGTAAACTTGCCCAGGAATCACAAACAGTCAAAAATGCTAGGGTTGACTGCTATACTGCTGGGGTTGACTGCTATACTGCTGGGTTGACTGCTATACTGCTGGGTTGACTGCTATACTGCTGGGGTTGACTGCTATACTGCTGGGTTGACTGCTATACTGCTGGGGTTGACTGCTATACTGCTGGGTTGACTGCTATACTGCTGGGTTGACTGCTATACTGCTGGGGTTGACTGCTATACTGCTGGGGATGACTGCTATACTGCTGGGGATGACTGCTATGCTGCTGGGGTTGACTGATATACTGCTGGGGATGACTGCTATGCTGCTGGTGTTGACTGCTATACTGCTGGCGTTGACTGATATACTGCTGGTGTTGACTGATATACTGCTGGGGATGACTGCTATACTGCTGGTGTTGACTTGCTATACTGCTGGCGTTGACTGATATACTGCTGGTGTTGACTGATATACTGTTGGGGTTGACTGCTATACTGCTGGGATTGATTGCTATACTGCTGGGGTTGACTGATATACTGCTGGGGTTGACTGATATACTGCTGGGGATGACTGCTATACTGCTGGGGTTGACTGCTATACTGCTGGGGATGACTGCTATACTGCTGGTGTTGACTGATATACTGCTGGGGTGACTGCTATACTGCTGGGATTGACTGCTATACTGCTGGGGTTGACTGATATACTGCTGGGGATGACTGATATACTGCTGGTGTTGACTGCTATACTGCTGGCGTTGACTGATATACTGCTGGTGTTGACTGATATACTGCTGGGGTTGACTGCTATACTGCTGGGATTGACTGCTATACTGCTGGGATTGACTGCTATACTGCTGGGGATGACTGCATTATAATGCCTGCTCATTTGATTGTGTGCCATGCTTGGTCCAAACATATGAGATGCGAGAACTAAGGGAAGCTACCGATCCTTTGCTTGTTGTTAGTTTTGTCTTCCACTTATGTCGGTAGGCTCGTGGGGAGAAGTAATTTGGAGTTCCTGCGCCTTTGTTTAGCCCCTTTCCTTCAGTGTCCTCCATATTCGTCGGCACTATTGCCTGATGGCTGTGGAAATGTGGTTTCTGAAGAAAATGCAAAGAACACCATGGACAGACAGAAACACCAATGATCAAATCATCCAAGAAACAAATGAAAATCGAAAATTGATTAGAGAAATTAGACGTAGACAGTCAATATTTTTTTCGTCACGTTACGGGAAGAAATAAATTGGAGAACTTGGATGACTGGCAAGATCGAACGAATGAACGAACGAACGAACGAACGAACGAACTTTATTTTCGAAGGGTTAAGAACTGGGCACGCAGGCCCGTCTAACATTGTCCCCTTCTATCACTCTCTTTCATACATTATTTCATTCACACATCATTCAAGGCTAATTGAGAACAGCAACAATATAAAAGATATGCATTATAAAGGCATGGGGAAAATGCAAAAATCAAGACTACACGACTCAGTAATATTAAATAACGGTGTGGCACTTGTTATTAGCTATGTGGCATGCTGGTCTACCAAGAGGGGACTAGCTGTCATACTAGGGTTTTATTATTATTATTTCTACTATTAAGGGGGAAAGTAATCCGTACTGAGATAGTGTTCGAATAATTTGTACAGGGATTGGTGATGTCTTTGATCGAGAGAAAGAGAATAATGGGAAGACAGAGAAGTAAATAACTGGATGGCTTGGTCACGTGGCATGGTCGAGACAGTAAAACTGACCTGATCCACGGCTCAGGTGATCGAGTGAAATGGTGAAACATGACCGCCACGCTTGATGATCGTGATGATTGTCTATTCTGGTGATCGAGTGAGATGGTGAAACATGACCGCCACGCTTGATGATCGTGATGATTGTCTATTCTGGTGATCGAGTGAGATGGTGAAACATGACCACCCACGCTTATCGGTATGGCACATAGTGATGAAGATTGTCTAGAATCAAGTAAATTTTCAAGTTTTACTAGACCTGACTAGGTTTCTTGCCTCAGCACCGGAAATATTTATCTTCAGATAATCTAACTCTTGCTGAATATACTCTTTTCCCTTTTATGAGTGCCAACCAATATCCCTGATTTTATTTTTCATGTTATGTCAATATCATCTGGTTGACCAAAGAGGACAATAGTTTAATCTCTGTGCCAGACAAGCAAAGACTTCTCCTGAATCGAAATACAATAAAGCTCCTAGAACCCACACAATAACGGTAAAAGCGGCATCATCTGTTTGCGCCAAAAAACAGAGAACTAACTTTCAGACGACAGATTTGGGGTTTTCAAATCTGACTTTTTTCATTACCACCGGTAATAGATTGTGTGAAACCATTGCTCTGTTATTTGCTGACGAATGTAACCGCTGAATCCCCTTTGGAATAAACACTTCATTATTTGTTTTATCCCTGAAACAGAATCCATATAGCTGGGGTAGAGGGGTCCTGAATAGAATACAACTGTATAGAATCCATATAGCTGGGGGTTGGGGGGATCGCGATCACTGGAGAATTTATTCAATCCACTTTATGACGCTGGCCGTTTAGTGCCCCCGAGGAATACTGAGAGGGGAGGACCGAAGCGAACAGACGAGGTGTCAGAGGACACTTGCGGCAGATGTGCCCCAATGAAAACGATATGCTTGGAGACTAATTACTCGTAACACCTCGAGATCCCGAACTGCACTTGGTTGGAGCAAGGAAATATGGTCGAATTTGGGCCGCTTACTGGTAATTACGTGAATGGTGGGAGTGGGGGAGTGGAAGGTGGGGGGGGGGGGGGGGGGCAGGTTCTTTATGGGAAGGTTCGGTTAGAGTGTTTCGTGGTACATATTACGTTGGATTGTGAGATTGTTGATTGGGTGTCTAGCCTTGCTGGTCATCATAATCTTATAGCAGGTCGCGGGGTCAGCTTGGCCGAACTTATAGGAGCACTCGTTCTAACGTATCCGGTGTGCTGATGCAGAGGTAGCGGGTTCAACCCCTACACCGGTCAGTTGGCTTAAAATGTTGACTTCTCATCCTTGACTTGGGGGTATAAAATATAAGTACCTCTGAAGTTGGAGTGGGTTTGCCTGATGGTGAGGGACACTAGTAATAGGGAAAGCTAATCTACACGCAAAAATCAGTTCAGTCTTGTTACTTCCTTTTTCTCCTTCTGTGAGCGCCAAAACAATACTTTTTTTTCCGCATATTCTATACAGGACATCTCTGTCAGCGCCAGCATTTTACCGCTGTCGTTGATGTCTTGGCAAGATTACGCTCAATAGTTTGCCATTGCTTTCTGAGCGGCCGGCTCACTTATCCCGTAAGTTATCAACGCGGCGAGAACCGCTTCCAATTCTCGCGCTCTGAGTTACCCTACGTAGATAAAGGGATTACGGAGAAAGTCGTTTAACCTCTAGGCCAGGGAGTCCGGCCAAACAATACTATGTGTGTTTATTTATGTAACTGTTTCAGTGGCCTCAATTGGTCCCAAAATGATCGCCTGCGTAGAAGTGGTAGCACTTGTGCGGATTAAGTTTTAGTTCAAACGAAGCGAACGAACAAAACAAAACAAAAATATAGCAAGTCCCAAAAAGCACAAGAGACGTTGGAACAATTGTTCCTGATGAAAGCAACAGCCCAATAACCTGCATCTAACTATTGGTAAAGTTTGTTGTATGTTGATTACAGGACATCACAAGCAACCCCAGAATTTATTGGCGGTCTGTGATTTTTTAGGTCATTTTACTTTCAATTGGTTGTAACTGCTTCCTGAACTGGCGAAGAACATGTCATTGTGAAAATCAACGCAAAGCCATTATTGTTAAAATCAACGCAAAGCTATCATTGTGAAAATCAACGCAAATCCATCATTGTAAAAAATCAACGCAAAGGCATTAACGCATTAGCATTAACGCAAAGCCATCATTGTGAAAATCAACGCAAAGCCACCTGCTTGCAAATCACCAGGGTTGGCTTCGAGTCCGGTATATCAGCATTGTGAAACTGCGTTCTTCACCCCTATTCCACAGACGTGGATAGCAACTTTCGTGTTTTTGTTGCTGTTGCTGTCTTTCACTTATGCTATTATGCGTCGTGGAGAGGGGTTTTTGAAGTTCTAATCCCCGTGATTAGCGCCTGTCTTTAAATGCCCTCTATGATTTGAAGCGGTACAATTAGTAAACAGGCGGGGGGAAAAGCACATGGAAGCTGTAGAGATGGGGTTTTATAGAATAATGGTGAAAATTAATTGGACACCCAAAATAAGCAATCTGCATGTTTTAAGGGAAGCTGAGTCACAAAGACTTATCACAAACATCAGAAAGAGGCAGTCATCGTTTTTGGCCAGGTTATGAGAAGACAAAAATTGGAACATGTTGTGACTGCCAAAAATATTTGCGGAAAGAGAGATAGAGGAAGACAGCATGAGAAGATTTTTGACAATATTGTGTCTTGGACGGAAAGAACTCAACACATGAATTAATCTATGACGTCGGAGATCGTAATTTGTGTAGAGGCATGATACCCCACGCCAACCGACAAGGCACTGGATGATGACAACGATGATTGTCTAAGCTCCTGATGTGGTTCCTGACACGAATGTTACAAATTCCTAGACTTTCAGAGTAACTAACAACGATTGCCTGAAAGTGGCTAATGAAATTAGAACATTATATTCAGCAATAAGTATTCAGCAATAATAATGAGACAAACAGCTATCTTTGGTCATGTAATGAGAAGGGAGGCACTGGAGCACATCGTGTCGACTGGAAAGATCAAGGGAAAGACAGGCAGGGGCAGACCAAAAGAAATGATGCTGGATGGATTGAGACGGTGACATGGAGGATATCAGCAGCAGAGTTGATCCAGAACACCAAAGACCAAGATGTGTGGAGAGACATGAATGCCTACACCAGCTGGCATGGCACTTGATGATGATGATCGTCTAGGTTCAAGTCAATTCCCTACTGGTTTGCTAGACCTGCCATAGATTCCTGACCTAATTAATCCGTTTATATTTGTTACAACCACCATGTCTCGCGGATGTGTTCTGCAACTAGCTCCTCCAAATCCTCGTTTAAGGTTTAAAATGCACTTATTCCAATTACGGGACCTATTTAGATTATAATAACCACCCGAATTATAATCCTTTTTAAAGGTTGAACAGGTTACACGATATTTATCGGAGAGGTTAATCCGGTTAACAAATGCCCGAAGAAGTCGGATGTGTCGACCGAAAGCGCTGATATCCCAGCTCTGATGTAAACAGGCACAACGCAATTGCGCCGAAACAAACAATTCGGGCGAACGAAGAAGAAGATGATATGTAAACAAGCACGGCTCTCACTCATCACTGCCCGCCTGAAAAGTGTCTCGATCATGTGCTAGTCCTCTCGCCTTATGCTCCTTCACGCCCAACTTGTCTGCACAATCCCGTGTCCATCATCGAGGTAGTCGACCCCCGCCTCTTCTTCCAAGAAGCAGCTCTAGTGTGTGGACACCACTCAGACGTTTCACAGGGTCAAGGTGTTGCAGTTCCGGAGACAAGATGCTGTTTCTGAGCCAGTTCTCGTCGATGTTCAAATCTAAGAGAATGTCTCTTTAACATGATCCATAATATTCTAGGAACTTGTCTATATTATGTATATGCAGTTTTGTGCGCGGACAAAATGCGGGTTCTGCGGTTTTGCGGCGGCTGACGGATCTACATGAGCAAGTGTCCAAAGGGCAGATAAGGAGGGGGGGGGGGGAGATCTTGAGTCTGAGGAAGAATTTAAGACTCCCTGGCTAGGACTGTCGTCGCGAACTGTGCAGGTTAGGGTTTTCATTTTACCCCCGACAGAGAAAAACCTGTTACCTTACCGAGTATTCGAACCTGTGTCTCCCGAAGGAGATGCCGACATTCTAGCCACGCGGCCAGACGATCCTCTAGCTGCTGAACAATAACTAAAATTAAATTTAAAAAAAAATTAATAATAATAATAATAAAGAAATGCGTGTCCTTTGCAGGAAGTTTCAATCACACCCAGCTCCTATTGGCTTTTGTGATTTATTTGTGACCGGCCGGCAAAACCAGGTGAGGGAACTGATTCGGCCTCAAACCAATCGGTGAACTAGCGTATCTCTATCCAGCATGTGAAGACAGGATTCGGTAGACTGCGAGGAAGAAATCAATGATGATTCATTGGGCAAGACGGCGTTTACCTGCAAAGCTTTGTGGAACGTGATGAACACGGCAAGGCACGCAGAGCACCCTGGTCATCCATTACATCTGTCTTCATTCGTTTCCAGTCGTTTTGACTTGTCTTGCCATTGGATTCAGATGGACTCAGGCAAGAGAGTGTGGTCGACGGATTGCGCAAATCTTCCTCATTTTAATCCAATTGATTTCGCAAGTCATTCTTCATCCAACTTCCTACTGGTTGAAATGAATGGTCATCATCATTCTTGATGGTCAAACACCAAGCAATTGTACACTCAGTAGTTTGTTAACTGACGTCCGTGTCCAAGAGATTGTGAGACGCGCAGTTTCATTATTCAAGGATTTGAAATCAGCTGCATAATAATTGTGAGCAGACTGCTGTGCATTGATGTCCATGGTAGGAGACGTCGGTAGTCCAGAAAGCAATGGCAAACTACTGAACACAAAACTTTGCCTAATACATCATAACCTGCCAATAAATATTGGAGTTGAATGCAACGCTCAGTAAAGGACATGTAACTGATTAGTTCGCCATTGCTTTCTGAACCAAAGTCCAACTGCCCTCGGTGGATCGAACCCACTACCCTGCCGTTGGAAGGGAAAGTGTTAGAGAACAATAACTTGACAACAATGCCACATGTCCTTTGTAGGATGCTGTGGTTATCCCCAATTCCAGGTTGATTTACTAGGCAATATGTGAGTGAGTGAACGAATGAAGGAGACAGTGAGTGAGTTAGTGATTGAGGAAGGAAGTTGCTAAGGGAGCAGATTAAAGCCTGAGTGACTGAGTGAATGACCGCGCAAGTGAGTTAGTGCGTGACCGAACAAGTGAGTTAGTGAGGGCGCTATTGAGTGGATTAGTGAATTAATGAACGAATCCATAACTGAGTGCGTGGGTGAGTGAGTTCGTGTGTTTGTGTGCATGCGTCAGTGAGAGAGTGAGTCAGTGAGTGAATGCGTCAGTCAGTCAGTGAATCGGCCTTTCAGAGAGTAAGCAAACGAGGACCAGACCAGACAATGCAGCGCCACGGAGACAACGCCAAAGAGTGATACTTGGAGAAAGATAATCACATGTGACAGACCTCCATTACGCACTGACACTCGTCAGAGTTGGGGGAAACTAAAGTCTCTCATGATCACTTGAAAACAACCCCAACAGCTGGGCCAATTTCTGCATTACCGGGTTCCGCTCAGGGTGATGCGTACTGGGCTGTGTTTGGTTGGCGGGATGTTGTGTCTTTGGCAGTCGGAGTCGTGTGTTTACTGAAGCCGTTTACATGTTCCACAAAGTATGTTGGCTAAAACATATGTTGGTCGGGTAACATGAAAGCGCGCTCAAAAATATGTTCACGCACACAAGCACACACTCATGTCATATATTTATACATGAGAAGCTTGAGCCGCTGTGTGTGTGTGTGTGTGTGTGTGTGTGTGTGTGTATGTGTGTGTGCGTGCGCGTGTGTATGTGTGAGTGTGTGTGTAAGCAGGTATGTATCCATGCATTCATGCATGCGTGCGTGCGCGTGTGTGTGGGTGAGTGGTAGGTGTGTGTGGGGGGGGGGGCGGGGGCTGGGTATGTGTATGATACTGATGATACGATGATTATGAACACCGTGATGATGATTCTAATGATGATAGTGATAATTGTGATGATGATGATGATGAAGATGATAATGATGTTATGATGATGATGATGATGATGATGATGATGTTGATTATGATTACGCTGATGATTTTGATGATGATGGTGATGATGATGTTGATGATGATGATGATGATGGTGGTGGTGGTGGTGGTGGTGGTGGTGGTGGTGTTAATTATGATGCATGATGATGACAACGTTCTGCTCAGCACGTTTGTTTCTGTATTATTAATGTAACTGTGCATCTCTTTTCAGACAACGATTCGCGATACAGACAGCCGTACACACCTCCGCACACATCATCCGGCCTGCATCTCCTAGGTAAGTGGAGTTATCATTACTATCAATATCGTCATAATCATCAGTAGCCGCAGCAGCAACAGCATTATTATCATCATCATTATCATCATCATCATCGTCATCTCCCTGACAGTCACAATTATTATCTTCACTATCAACATCATCATCGTAACTATCCTGACAACCACCACCACCACCACCAACATCACCACCACCACCACTAATGCTACCACAACAATCATCACCATCAGCATTATCATTACTACCACCATCACCATCGCCATCATCATCACAATCATCATCAGCGGAGGTCAGCATGGCCTAATGGATAAGAGCACCGTTCTTAATCATCCTGTGTACTGATGCAGAGGTAGCTGGTTCAACTCCTGCACCGGACAATAGGACTGACACGTTGACGGCTCTTCCTTGACTTGGAGACGTAAATTACAAGTACCTCTGAAGTCGGAGTGGGTTCGCCTGATGGCCAAGCACCATATGGCCATATGGAATGCTAATCCGCACGCACACATCAGTCCAGTGCACTAGACGTAGTAACGCGTGTGTGGATTACGCTTGAGTTCAAAGTGAGCGAACGCAAACAAACAAACAAAATCATCATCATCGACATGATCACCATTGTCATCACCACCACAACTATCACCACCACCACCACCATCGCGATCATCATCATCATCATCAACATGATCACCATTGTCATCACCATCACAACTATCACCACCACCACCACCATCGCGATCATCATCATCATCATCATCAACATGATCACCATTGTCATCACCACCACAAATATCACCACCACCACCACCACCGCCATCGCCATCATCATCGACATGATCACCATTATCAGTATCACTGATATCATCAACAAGCACATCATTAACCCTATTATCATAATCATCATCATCATCACTGCCATCAGCATCACCCCCAACACAACACTCCCTCTCCCCTTGTTCAAGGATTTGAAGGGGAAAAAACACATCATTGCCAGACAACAGCCAGGGGACGCAATCATCATAATAACAAAGAGTGGTAATCTAAGTCCTGGATCGATCTAGCAGAGCGGGAAGGCCATGTGACATCAACACTAATCTTTCTTGCTTAAAACTTCGGCTAGCCGTAATCCTAGCCCTCCTCCTGCCAGCCCTCGGGGAGCAGGTACCAGCCTGTGAAACTAACCAGGCCTCTGCGAATCAGCTATCTAATTTTCCTGGAGGGTCGACAAATCATTCTATTTCTCCGAGTTTTCAGTGGGGCAAATAAAGAGAAACAGGCTAGAAGCTGGGGAATTTATCAGATAAGTCAACGATAAACAGATAAGCAGCGTTACTGTTGGCTTGTATTGATCAGGGGAGGTCATGGCAAGACGGTACCGATCTTCTCCCTTGCTGCGCTGCTGGGTGGAGTATGATACCGCCCACTGGGGACACCCTGGCGTAGTGTTTAATGCATTTGCTTTTCAAGACAACGGTTCGAGTTCAGTTCTAACTAGTGGGATGATACACAGATAGATGCACAACTTCACCAAATTGTGGAGCAACCTGAAGTAATCTGTTTCTACCTGGTCAAAGTAGTTAACTCTGTCAATCCAATGCAGTGGGGAGGATGTGATTCGCCTTAACGTTTGAATCCCACGTCGCATACTACATTATTTCAACTTACGTTTAGGAAAATCATACTAACATAATCTGGCTACTTCCTTTGATATCATATACAAGGTGTATATGTTTAGCCTATGTTAGAAAGCCATGCATTAGTGATATTTTACAGAGTGTTTATTCTCTCTCTTGGACAATTGTTGGGAAACAAATCTTCTGGGACCAGTTCTCCCATTAAACGTTCTAATACCAGTTCCCTCATTAAAAATGTTTATATCAGTTCTCTCGTTAAATGTTCTTATACCAGTTTTCCCATTAAATGTTCTTATACCAAATTCTCCCATTAAGTGTTCTATTTTTTTTTTTTTTTTTTTGCATATCCTTTACAGGACATTGCTGTCAACACCAGCATCTTTCAGCTGTATGTTGATTTCTTGGCAAGATTACGATCAGTAGTTTGCCATTGCTTTCTGAGCGGCCGGCTCACATACCCTGTAAGTCACCGATGCGATTCGAACCACCGCTGATTCTTACCGTCATCACGTTAACCAACGAGAGTATACGAGATTACGTAGAAAAGTCATAACCTCTAAGCCACGAAGCCGGCAAGTGTTCTTATACCAGTTCTATATTAATGGTATGTTACCAATTCTCTCATTAAATGTTCTCATACCAGTTCTCCCATTAAATGTTCTGATATATGTTCCCCCATCAAATGTTCTTATACCAGTTCTCCCATTAAATGTTCTTATACCAGTTCTCGCCGGTCTCTCTGGCCGAGGGGTTACAACACTTTCTCCGTAATCCCGTTTATCACGCAGAGTCTCGTAGCAGGGCGAGAGCTGGGAGCAGTTCGACCCCCGCTGGTGACTTGCGGGATAACTTAGCCGGCCGCTCAGAAAGCAATGGCAAACTACTGAGTGTAATCTTGCCAAGAAATCAACATACAGCTGAAAGATTCTGATGTTGACAGCGATGTCCTGTAAAGGATATGCAAAAAAAAATAAAAAAATACCAGTTCTCCCATTAAAAGTTCTTATACCAGTTCTCCAATTAAATGTTCTTATACCAGTTCTCTCATTAAATGTTCTTATACCAGTTCTCATATTAATGTTCTGTTACCAGTTCTCCCATTACATGTTCTGATATATGTTCTCTCATTAAATGTTCTTATACCAGTTCTCCCATTAAATGTTCTTATACCAGTTCTCCCATTGAATATTCTTATACCAGTTCTCCCATTAAATGTTGTTATACCAGTTCTCCCATTAAATGTTCTTATACCAGTTCTCCCATTAAATGTTCTTATACCAGTTCTCCCATTAAATGTTCTGGGATCTATTCTTCCATTAAATGTATTTATAACAATTCTCCCATTAAATGTTCTTATACCAAGTTCTCATATTAATGTTCTGTTACCAGTTTCTCTTATTAAATGTTCTGATATATGTTCTCCCAATAAATGTTCTCATACCAGTTCTCCAATTAAATGTTCTGATATATGTTCTCCCATCAAATATTCTTATACCAGTTCTGCCATTAAAAGTTCTTATACCAGTTCTCCCATTAAATGTTCTGATATATGTTCTCCCATTAAATGTTCTTATACCAGTTCTCCCATTAAATGTTCTTATACCAGTTCTCCCATTAAATGTTCTTATATCAGTTCTCATATTAATGTTCTATTACCAGTTCTCTTATTAAATGTTCTTATATATGCTCTCTCATTAAATATTCTTATACCAGATCTCCCATTAAATGTTCTGGTATCTATTCTCCCATTAAATGTTCTTATACCAGTTCTCCTATTAAATGTACTTATAACAATTCTCCCATTAAATGTTATTACACCAGTTCTCATATTAATGTTCTGTTACCAGTTCTCTTATTAAATGTTGTGATATATGTTCTCCCATTAAATGTTCTTATACCAGTTCTCCCATTAAATGTTCTTAAACCAATTCTCCCATAAAAGTTCTTATACCAGTTCTCCCATTAAATGTTCTGATATATGTTCTCGCATTAAATTTTCTTATACCAGTTCTCCCATTAAACGTTCTTATACCAGTTCTCCCATTAAATGTTCTATACCAATTCTCCCATTGAATGTTCTGGTATTTATTCTCCCATTATATGTTGTTATACCAGTTCTCCCATTAAATGTTCTTATACTAGATCTCCCATTAAATGTTCTTATACCAGTTCTCCCATTAAATGTTCTAGTATCTATTCTCCGATTAAATTTTCTTATACCAATTCTCCCATTAAATGTTTTTATAGCAGTTCTCTCATTAAATGTTCGTATACTAGTTCTCCCATTAAATGTTCTGGGATCTATTCTCCCATTAAATATTCTTATATCAATTCTCCCATTAAATGTTCTTATACCAGTTCTCATATTAATGTTCTGTTACCAGTTCTCCCATTAAATTGTCTGATATATGTTCTCCCATTAAATGTTCTTATACTAGTTCTCCCATTAAATTTTCTGGTATATATTCTCCACTTAAATGTTCTTATACCAGTTCTCCCATTAAATGTTCTCTCATTACATTTTCTGGCAATATTTCTCCCACAAAATGTTTTGAAACTAGGTTTCTCATTATGTTCCGTTGTCAGTTATCCCATAAAATCTTCTGGTACCACGTTTCCCATTAAATGTTCAAGTACTCGCTCTCCATAAAATGCCATAACATTCTCTGGTACCAATTTTCCATTACCTGTTGTGGTAATACGTATCCCATTAAATGTTCTGGTACCAGTTCTCCATTATATGTTCTGGTAACAGTTCCCCATTACATGTTCTGGTAATACTTATCCAATTACATGTTCTGGTAACAGTTCTCCATTACATGTTCTGGTAACACTTATCCCATTACATGTTCTAGTACCAGTTCCCCATTACATGTTCTGGTAACAGTTCCCCATTACATGTTCTGGTAACAGTTCCCCATTACATGTTCTGGTACTACTTATCCCATTATATGTTCTGGTAACAGTTCTCCATTACATGTTCTGGTAACACTTATCCCATTACATGTTCTAGTACCAGTTCCCCATTACATGTTCTGGTAACAGTTCCCCATTACATGTTCTGGTAACAGTTCTCCATTACATGTTCTGGTACTACTTATCCCATTATATGTTCTGGTAACAGTTCTCCATTACATGTTCTGGTAACACTTATCGCATTACATGTTCTGGTAACAGTTCCCCATTACATGTTCTGGTACTACTTATCCCATTATATGTTCTGGTAACAGTTCTCCATTACATGTTCTGGTAACACTTATCCCATTACATGTTCTGGTAAAAGTTCTCCTTTACATGTTCTGGTAAAAGTTCCCCATTACCATTCTGGTAACACTTCTCCCATTACATGTTCTGGTAACAGTTCTCGATTACATGTTCTGGTAACAGTTCTCCATTACATGTTCTGGTAACACTTATCACATTACATGTTCTGGTAACAGTTCACCATTACGTGTTCTGGTAACACTTATCCCATTACATGTTCTGGTAACAGTTCTCCTTTACATGTTCTGGTAAAAGTTCCCCATTACTATTCTGGTAACACTTCTCCCATTACATGTTCTGGTAACAGTTCTCGATTACATGTTCTGGTAACAGTTCTCCATTACATGTTCTGGTAACACTTATCACATTACATGTTCTGGTAACAGTTCTCCATTACATGTTCTGGTAACAGTTCTCCATTACATGTTCTGGTAACACTTATCCCATTACATGTTCTAGTACCAGTTCCCCATTACATGTTCTGGTAACAGTTCCCCATTACATGTTCTGGTAACAGTTCCCCATTACATGTTCTGGTAACACGTATCCCATTAAATTCTCTTGAGCCAGATCTCCCACTATAGGTTCTGAAACCAGCTCTCCCGTGGACTTTTCTTATATCATTTGTCCCATTAAATGTTCTAGCACCAATTCTCCAAAATTTCACAATAAATGTTGTGATACCAGATCTCCAAAAATGTTCTTGTACCAGTTCTCCCAGGAAATGTTCTTATACCAGTTCTCCCAGAAAATGTTCTTGTACCAGTTCTCCCAGAAAATGTTCTTGTACCAGTTCTCCCAGAATATGTTCTGCACCAGTTCTCTCGTAACATTGTCATATATTCTGAAGGGAGTGGGAGATCAGTGTGGTGCATGCCCCATTTCTAATCAAAGAAGTTGGGCCCCATCCTCTTCTATCTTCAATAACCCCAGAATATGACCCTCGAGTTATCTGCAGGCCTCGTCTTATTAATTTAGTCTAGGAGATGTAAATTATGGCCCTGGTGAGAATAGAAAATACTAACTGGGATTCTGCCCCTTCTCCAAGGATTCTTTTAGCTCTTGAGCCCCCTTTCTGTTTATCTGAGGAAAGTCTGGAGAATTTTCTCAGCCTGATTTATGTTAAGAAAGCATGGATGTTGAGCAGTTGATAGGCATAGAGTCTTTTCTCCCAATTTAATATTTCTTCATGAGTTAATTTGTTTTTAAACAATTAAACACATAACCAAATCACAATAGATCTTGACAACATGGTGTACACACATAGGATGGTGAATCACAGATAGGTTGGACTGACAAATGAAAATAAGATCATTTAAAGTTAATTATTTATTGACTGGGCCTGTGTCTCTAGGCCATTTACATACATTTTCTATGGTAGTTTATACAAGATAAATTAGAAAAATGCATATAGGACCAATGTCACAGACCATCAACAAATAAGCATCAATATGTGTGATAACAACAAGTGTGAAAACATGGTAAACATTTGAATGTTGTACATGTTGAGTGTGGATATGATGAGTCTACCTTTAGGTATCAGTTCTGAAACTGAGTGTTGTGTGTGTTCTTACGAGATAAGGATACCCTTATGATTTGGAAGATTAGGAAAAGCCTGGGTCCATTGACTGATGAATCCACTTCAGTTCTGCCCGTGTAGCGTCTCTGAAGGCCTCCCCCACTCTGCTCATGGCCAAGTCTTCTTCCATCTCAAGTGCGGTTCATCTCTTTCTCTCTGTGGTCTGGTTTGGTTGGTTGGCCAGTTGGTTGCCAATGGGTTGCCAATGGGTTGCCAATAGGTTGCCCATGGGTTGCCACCAAGATTTCACTGTGTAAAATTCACATAAACATATACAATCCTACCAGTGCAATAATCTAGAAGTAGGTAAAAGAAACCTAAATTCCTGAAGTAGGAACTAGTTCCCCTCCCTCCTCTTCTCTCTAATCTAGTGTTGGGTTAATTTGGGGTGGTCAGAGTTTATCACACTGTGTACGCCTTGTCTCAGTTGGTTCCTGCTGTATGTAAGTTCTTATTGGACCTGGGGTCGGTGAGACGTGTACAGTAAGACAGTGACAAGAGTGAGGAGGTGTCAAGATGCATGTAAATAAATGACATACATTTATAACATTTCTATCACTCAATTGGGTTTGTAGTGTGTATAAATGATTCTCTGTGTTTTCCCAATTAACCAACTTCTTCTTCTTCTTTGTATAATAACTCCTTTCCCATTATCTGTTGTTGTTGTGTTGAGTGTTGGGTGGTGTGGTGTTGAGTGTTGGGTGGTGTGGGGTTGTGTTTTTAAGTTGTGTTGAGTAATGAGTTAAGTCAACTTCTGGTGGTGGAGTTCCGCGAAGCACAACTTTTCTGATGTAATGCAGTTCATAAGTGCCCTTATCTAATTAAAATTTGACACAAATATAAATATTTATTCCATCAAACCCTATTTATTCAATAGATGAAGGAGAAAGGAAAGATTGGATTTCTCTTTCAGCTTTCTAAATTGAAAATAGACATAGATAAGTCTGTTTTAGAACAAGGCACTCATTCTAGTACACGAACTGTCATTTTAGCTGTAGATAGTGATAGCATTTTTAGCAGTGTTTCTAATGAAAGGCACAAGATTGCTTTAGAATCATCACTTCGTACAGTTGTCCAGAATAGAATGTAGTAGTATTATGCACTTCTTAAAGTTAATAATTATCTTTAAGAATATCAGAGATTGCAGTATTCGAAGAGAGTAGTAGATTGTCAGGTTGCCCGGGAATCGGCTCTGTGTCGTCAGAATCTAACAGTCGAGCATTTTACATTTCAGAGGTTTTAATTAATAATAATGCATTTCAATTTACATTACAAACACTGGATACCATTACTTGATACATCTGGTCATCACTTTAATCTAGGGATTAACAAGCCTACCTCGGATCTAGACATTCTGCCGTCCTTTATTGAAAATGTGGTCACACAAGCTTTTCACGTCTGTTCATCAGGGGGTTTGCAGAAAGAGTGCGCGATTAACATATTCTAAGCGGGTTTTCGAATAGAGGCGTTGTCACGTGTCGGTTTTCCTCCAATGATCTCCTGAGTTTTGGCTGATGAAATATTCCCTAGAATTGACGTCATCTGTCACTTGTCCAGTTTCAGTTTTGAGTTGCGAAGTCAATTGTTATATATTTTCTCCTCTCTTTTTTGGCGTGCATTCTTGGTAACTGAATAATGGTGGTTGCGGTTATGCCATAAACATGTACTGATACCATTTCTCTCTTTACACGTTCTGGCACCAGGTCTCCATTAAATGTTCTGCTATCATTTCTCCCTTTAAATGTTCTTACACCAGTACTAAAGTCTACAGTAATAAAGATGAGAGTGTCGACTTCATTGCACCAGCTATTACCCCTTATGTTTCGGTCTCTATCCACTGCACAGAAAGTCACTTGCCGAGAGGACAGCATAAAGTGCGAACTCCGTAGCTCCGGCGATGACCCCTAGTGTCTCCGGTGCAATTACACTCGTGCTCTAAATTACGCAGTCGGGAGAACGAAACCACGTCTTTTAGAACGCCCAGATCTCCCATTACATTTTGTGGTACCTGTTCTCCCATTAAATGTTGTGGTACCAGTTCTCTCACTAACTGTTGTGGTACTAGTTCTCCCATTAAATGTTTTGGTACCAGTTCTCCCATTAAATGTTGTGGTCCCAGTTCTCCCATTAAATGTTGTGGTACCAGTTCTCCCATTAAATGTTGTGGTACCAGTTCTCCCATTAAATGTTGTGGTACCAGTTCTCCCATTAAATGTTGTAGTACCAGTTCTCCCATTAAATGTTGTGGTACCAGTTCTCCCATTAAATGTTGTGGTACCTGTTCTCCCATTAAATGTTGTGGTACCAGTTCTTCCATTAAATGTTGTGGTACCAGTTCTCCCATTAAATGTTGTGGTACCAGATCTCTCACTAACTGTTGTGGTACCAGTTCTCCCATTAAATGTTGTGGTACCTGTTCTCCCATTAAATGTTGTGGTACCAGTTCTCCCATTAAATGTTGTGGTACCAGTTCTCCCATTAAATGTTGTGGTACCAGTTCTCCCATTAAATGTTGTGGTACCAGTTCTCCCATTAAATGTTGTGGTACCTGTTCTCCCATTAAATGTTGTGGTACCAGTTCTTCCATTAAATGTTGTGGTACCAGTTCTCCCATTAAATGTTGTGGTACCAGTTCTCTCATTAAATGTTGTGGTACCAGTTCTCTCACTAACTGTTGTGGTACCAGTTCTCCCATTAAATGTTGTGGTACCAGTTCTCCCATTAAATGTTGTGGTACCAGTTCTCCCATTAAATGTTGTGGTACCAGTTCTCCCATTAAATGTTGTGGTACCAGTTCTCCCATTACATGTTGTGGTACCAGTTCTCCCATTACATGTTGTGGTACCAGTTCTCCCATTAAATGTTGTGGTACCAGTTTTCTCATTAAATGTTGTGGTACCAGTTCTCCCATTAAATGTTGTGGTACCAGTTCTCCCATTAAATGTTGTGGTACCAGTTCCCCCATTAAATGTTGTGGTACCAGTTCTCCCACTAAATGTTGTGGTACCAATTATCCCACTAAATGTTGTGGTACCAGTTCTCCCATTAAATGTTGTGGTACCAGTTCTCCCATTAAATGGTGTGGTACCAGTTCTCCCACTAAATGTTGTGGTACCAGTTCTCCCATTAAATGTTGTGGTACCAGTTCTCCCATTAAATGTTGTGGTACCAGTTCTCCCATTAAATGTTGTGGTACCAGTTCTCCCATTAAATGTTGTGGTACCAGTTCTCCCATTAAATGTTGTGGTACCAGTTCTCTCACTAACTGTTGTGGTACCAGTTCTTCCATTAAATGTTGTGGTACCAGTTCTCCCATTACATGTTGTGGTACCAGTTCTCCCATTAAATGTTGTGGTACCAGTTCTCCCATTAAATGTTGTGGTACCAGTTCTCCCATTAAATGTTGTGGTAACAGTTCTCGCATTGAATGTTGTGGTACCAGTTCTCCCATTAAATGTTGTGGTACTAGTTCTCGCATTAAATGTTGCTGTACCAGTTTCACGAAGATGGGTCTATTACGGAAAAAGAAATTAAATTCAAGACCATCGGGCCACAAACCAAAGTGCTTCCAACTACGTTATGGGCGCTTCTCATGCCTGTATTACCATACATATAAACGGTTCGAAAAAATAGAGAATTTCAATGACAGAATTATCTAGGCTACTTTTGTAACATTATTTGATGGATTTACGACAAACGATGAGATCTTCTGTCTGTCCACTGATGAAGATGCACCGACGTACTCTCGGGAAATGGCGGCCAGTCGTTTGCAAATCGCACACAACGGTAAATTCCCTTATTGTAACCAGTCTTGGTGCGCACTCGATTTCCATCCGTGCCCTCGGGCGCCCGTCGGGTTCAGAACTGAGCAATCTAGTCCCGTCGGGTGGAGAACTGGGCAATCTAGTTCCCGTCAAGCAAAAGCCGCAGCCATTACATTAATTGCTTCTTTCAAAAAAATATTTTACACACTGTTCCGTGGAACTAATTGCAGCCATCTCTGGAGATTCCGATCTGTAAAGTCTCTTTTGATTTTTGAGAATAAGCATTAGATAAAAGATTTTGGGCGGGGGGAGAATTCATTGGTGTGGAGTACGGGTAGAAAAGAAAGTAAATAAAAATCAGATAAAGATAAGAGAATGGGTGTTTGAAATGAAATAAAAGAGAGAGGAGTGGGAAGAAAACGAGGAGAGGGAGAGGAGATACAGGATTATGGAGAGGAGAGAAGAAATAAATGAGTGAACAATAAACGCCGCCGTGTGTGAATAATGTGATTACGCGCGTGAGCAGTTCTGGTAGGAAATGTTTGTGGTGAGGGGGGAGATAGGATGGGAGAATAAGCACTGCATTTCAGGATGAAGGCCATCTGTATACATGTCGAGATAATAGTGGACTAGCAGAGCAGAAGAGGGCAGTGGATAAATTTTTTTCTATCTGTCCAAGCTGTTCTTATCTCATCTCATCTCATCTCATCTCATCATGTTCCTCTCGTACCTTGTGGTGTCGAGGTGAAGTATAAACAGCGGGAGAGTGCCCGCGTATGGGCTTCATGTATCGATATTCCCATGGACTCTGTTATTCCCTGCGTCCATCGTTTGCGTGGTCGGCCCCTTCCTCTGCTTCCCTCTGGTCTGTACATCATTGCTTGTTGTGGTATACTGTTAGTTGGTAACCTTGTTGCATGGCCAAACCATTTGACTTGCTGCATTCTAAATAATCTAGTGCAGCTATAACCCCCACTTTAGTCATGAGTCCTTCATTTCTGATCTTATCCCTTCTTATCATTCTTGTATAAAACCACATCTCCGCAGAATAGACATCATTTCCGCTTATCTGCTAATTGTCCATTATTTACTTCCTTACACTAGGATTGACTCTATAAAGCTCTTGCCTACTCAATCAGAGGCTCTAAAACAGCCCACAAAACTTCTAGCGCCACTGAAGATCCACGTCTATGTGTACACGAGTCACAAATGCTATTAATATTATGTTTTATAATTTTCATATGTTGTCTGTGCAGCGAGCTGTGTGTGTGTGTGTGTGGGGGGGGGGGGTGGGGGGGGAGTTACTCTTGTCTATCTCCAACTACTGAGGAATTTTAATGTCCATACAAATACGACAAGTCTTCAGTCCTTATCTGAGAAGATATTCGATTCCCCTATCTCAGAATGAGGGAGAGTATAACATCATCACGTTTCTTATTTATGTAAAAGCCAATATTAAAAGTCGTTTAATATGGACTTTTACATATTCACATATGCTCTAGCTGTTTCGGGAGCCGCGGCGGCATAATGGTTAGAGCACTTGCCTTCTAAGATAGTGACCCGGGTTCAACCCCCAGGATAGACAATTGTAATGTTGCCATATAGTGTTCTGGGGGAGACCCAGCCTCACACATTTTCTGGGAATTGTCTGGGAAGCAAGGACGATGTGTAAGAGACCTGATAGCGTACCTCATAATGAATGGCCTAGAATGTGTGAAGGCCTAACATTTTACTCCCCGGGAGCATTTATCTGTGGGACTACATTCACCTTTACCTAACTGAGTACATCCCAAACAGATAAGGGCTGAACAGGATATAACGGATGAATATAAACATAATTGTTTTCTTTATTCTCAAAATTTACAATAGTAAGACGTTATTAACATCAACAGCTAACAATCAACACCTGCGAGATGAGATGCTTGAGAAGAGTTGTCAACTTACCTATACAAGACTGAGTAAGAAATGGTGTTATCAGACAGAGAGCGGTATCAACACCTTGTGCCTCATACACTGAATGGCAAAAGCTCAATTGGTTCGGCCCTCTCGTCAGAATGCAACACCATCAACTACCAGCACTGGAACTAGATCAAAGAAGGTCTGGTACTAGTGTAGGAAGACGCCGGAGAAGAAAATGGATTGACGACACAAAGAAGTGTACAATCATCACACGGAATGATACAATACAATATCATCCATCGGGCGCTGGAACGTCAACTATTCCTCCCCACGACGCTTGAACGGCAAAAGAGGAAAATGATGACGAGGATGATTATGGTCCTCTTAGAATTCTTATCGACGCCATACATGTTCCTATCCCCATCGTGGCGGAGTTTTTAAAATTTTTTTAATTGACCTGGATTCCACACAACTGATTACCTGACATGGGATGATTACTCGTCTTAAGCGACTTCCGAAGCCGAATTCGAAGCCGCTGTGGCGCAGGCTAGCAGACTTGCCCGCCTGCTCGCCGGCCACATGTTCCAACCCCCATCGTGGCGGAATTTTTGTTTTAATTGACCTGAACTCCACACAACTGATTAAGTGACATGGGATGATTAATCGTCTTAAGCGACTCCCCGTATCTGCTATAGGCGTATATAATCGCAATGTTGTCATTGAGTTATAATACAACATGTCTACTATCACATTAGCAACTTTTAAGTCATAACTGTGACACACCCCTACTTCTCATTTTCCACCATATATGTTTGTTTGAATTATCAAGCCATCATCCTCTTTGGACAACCATCACCTTCAAATCAGTATCCTATTTCTGACTGACTAGGTCATAGGAGCTAGGGATGGACCCTAATATAACTTATCTTCTGAGGTTGAACGGGGTAGGGTATAATCGAATTGAAATGAACTTTGTTTGGATCTAAACCTACTTTTTGTTTGACACATAATGAGTTAAAACATGCACCAGGAAATGGGCTGGGATGTAAAAGCCGGCGCCGTGATATTGACCACATAATCTATTGAGTGATGATTGGTCTTTAAAAATATAGTGCTAGCACCATGTATTATAGCCACGGTGGGGCAGTGGCTGGACACTCGCCTGACGACCCAGTGTTCATCGGTTCGAACCACTGTGGTGCAGATTCCAATATCGTTTTGATTGACCTATTCTTCCAGGTCTTAAAAGTCTCAAAAGTCGAGAGGTTCGACTTCATTGCACCGGTTTGTATCCCATATGGCTCGGTCTCTTGCCGTATGGAGGCCTGCCAAGAGCTTCGCACAAAACACGTACTCCTAGGAGTCTCTGAGAAAAATGCAATCGCGAACCGAAAGACACAGTCCAGAATTGAACCCACAACCTTCCGAGCGCTAGGCAGACCACTCAACCACTTCGCCACGGAAGAAGTCTTCCAGGTCGAACCAGTCTAAAACGGGTACCAAGAAATATCTGGGAAATAAAAGTGATGGGCGGGATACTGACCACATCACCGCCGGGTGGCCTTTGACAAGCGTCTTATACCCAATGCATCTTGGAAGTGTAAATAGGGTCTTTGACAAGCGTCTTACACCCAATGATTGATTGATTGATTTAAGAACCGACATCACAGCATTCGGGGCATTCCCATTAGCGCTCCGTCCCCATACCCAGCAGCCAGCGAAAAGTTCCAACACTGATAGTACCAGTAGCAATCTGATTATATATCCGTCTCGCCTTTCCTCTGAGCGTTGAGCGTCTGCCAGATCCCCTCGTCACTCCTCGCTGTCTCATTCTTGCCAGACCACGATGGTCCATTGGATCCTCCGAGGTGTACACGTGCTCCCACAAGGCCACAACCACGTCTGCCTTGTCATGCATCAATACTCCACCAAGTTTGCCGAGCCAGCCAATCTGTCCGCCTGTTCATTCCCCAGCACACCGGCATGCCCCGGAGAAAAGATCCAGGCGATGCTTGCCACCGGTGACCTCCCAAGCGAAACAAGCCACTCTGCCCGAAGCTTGCCTGTCCTCACCTTCCTCAGCATGCTTTCTGAGTCAGTTACAATCACGATGTGTGTGTGTGTATGTATCGTATTCTCCATCCAGCGGAAAGCTGCACTGACCGCCTCCACCTCCATTATTAAGCTAGATGATGTGGTATCATATGCCAGGCTCTCATGCACCAAACGTCGACCATTAGCTTTTGCTAAGAACCCCCAGGCACGTATCCTACCTCTCAACACCGACCCAGCTGTGTAGATAATCACATCACCCGAGAATCCACGATTTCCCTCTTATCAGTCATTATCCTGAATTAGTTGCTGGATTTGCACGTCCGTGGCCCCTGCTGGCCACTCCCTACACTCCCGGCTCAATATGATTATAACTGCACAAGTCTGACTGCTCCGCTGGCACTCTGACCCACTCTTCTCCTCTCCTAACGTTCTCCAAGGGGCACACCTGCCTGATCGTATCCTCCGCCTGAGCCATCCATGATTTCCCTCTTATCAGTTGCTGACCCTTAACGGCGTCCAGCGCCTCATGCAACGGGTGATCTGTGTCTGCAGCTACTCTGAGGTATGCCTTCGCCTGCATCACCTTGAGCCTACCAGCAACAGTCGGCAGACCAAGGATGTAACGCATACACACTACTGGGGTGTCCCTGGTGCATCCCAGAATGACCCGTCTTATACCCAATGCACCTTAGGAGTGTAAATGGGGTATTTTACAAGCGTCTTATACCCACTGCACCTTAAGAGTGTAAATGAGGTCTTTAACAAGCGTCTTATACCCAATGCACCTTAGGAGTGCCAATGGGGTCTTTCAAAATTTCTTTTACTTCTCATCTATAGGGTGTATTCTCCAACCTCCATACCAGGGCGGTAGTCGTCTTCCGTAAGTCGCACTCAGCTGCAGAGACCAAGAGGTGGGTCGAGAAACCAAAAGGAAGAACTGTCTTTCTAGAGTGCGACGCTATGAACGTGTCACGAAGAAGGAACATGGTAACGGAGACGATAGAGGCCGTGGCTGGGAAAGAAGCTGGCTCCGCACGATCACAGGTGCTAAGATAGTATGAGGGCACAAGCACCGGCTGCACAGGCTCTCCTCCCTGATGGGGAGGCTTGAGAGTGGACATGTTCACTGCTAAGGGACAAGCACAAACAACAATGACAACGAAATCGACCGAACGTCTCGCATGGCAGGGAAAAGACTTCCGGAGCCATGACCCGGACGGGCCCGCCTCTAGAGAATGTCAAGTAGGTAACTGGGCTGAATTTTTCGGGGAAGGGGGACTACTTCTGATGATCAGAACCCCCCCCCCCCCCCCACCCTCCTGGCCGTGTTTGCCCCGCGGCGGAGTTTTTATCACATTAATGACTGTGCAGTGTTTGAAAATATTCCGGTCCAAGTTTTGTATTTATCCTCTGTAAAGTTCATGCAACATAACAGGCAAATACAAAACTTGGACCGGCAATATTTTCAACCACTGTGCAGTCATTAAAAATACACCCTGTATTAACCGGCTCTGTGGCGAAGGAGTTACCGACGCAATTCTCAATCCCACATACCTCGTTCGAAACACAGCTGCGGGCGATTTGGAAGCAGATCGCCTTACGCTAGTTTCATATAGGTGTGAGTGCCGGTCGTTCAGAAAGCAATGGCAACTGAACGTAAACTTGCCAATAAATCACAAACAGTTAAAGAAATGCTGGAGTTGACTGCGACATCCTGTAAAGGATATGCAACCAACTGTTAACCATCTATGAAACGTCACAGGTGGTTTGGAACCAACAGTGATGGAAGGCTCTGTTACTGGACGAAGAGGCAGCGGTCGACCAGCACGACGACGGACGCAGGACATTACAGACTCAGGCGTGAGGGTGCATGAGGCAGAGGAGATGTGAGGGTGCATGAGGTAGGGGAGATGGCCAGAGATAGAGAGGGTTTTCGTGATGAGAGCCACGTTCTGCGAAGGACCTGCTACATGATAATGAGCACCATATATCCAATACGGATTAAAGAGCGGAATATGGTCACTTACTTACTTTTTTGTTTACTTACACATAACATTAATTCACTCTTCAACAATCCCATATGGATTGACGATTTAGGTCTACCGCATAGAACCACGTTTCGGAGTCCTCGTCGCTTGTCAAAATGAGGAAAAGATTGGCCACAGATTCACCTTTGCTCTGATTCCTACAAAATGTAATGTCGTTATCACATGACATACTCATAGCAGAAAGTAACAGGGGTTGGGGGGGGGGGGGGGGCAAAGAACCACATTGAATAAATATAATGGATACAGAACAAAATGAAAAACATGTAAAAGATGGAGTCATGGTATCACGAACACACCTTAACGAAATGAAGACCAACTTACATCTCCACCCAGTGCTTCATTAAGGTAAATGGAAGCAGGAAAGAAGACGGAGAGAAAAAGAAGTGAAAAATCCCTTTGTAGAGCACCATCCCCGTGAAGGATGTCTTCACTTCAAGAACATTTCCCCCAGACCTTGCCCGCTCGATCCAAATCTCCTCCATGGCTGTGCTAAGAAGAACGAGCTGTAAATTGACTTAAGAACGACGTGTCAAGATCTTCGGTCGTCGTGACGTCAAATAATAGCATCCATATTCGTATTAGATTTATATGTCACTAACAGGATTTCAGCAGCTGAAGAGCTCCAGTTTCATTCGTTCCTGACAAGGCCCAGAGCCGGCCAAGAAGACCTGGCCAGACTCGGGAAGCAAAGGGACCCTAAATTAAATGTCAGTTTGTTCAGGGGTCGGCCACGCAGCCGAATCCCTCCCGGCTACACTGATGCGGGGAATACTTATTAAATAAAATTCCAATTAGTGAAGGACCGGGATGGCAGGCAATCTCTCAGCCTTGTTCTGTGGATGTTTTCTTTTAAGCCGCTCAAGATGTTTGTTCGGCCATGTAACCTGATTAGCAGGAAACTGGCAAGCATTTGCCCTTCATGACTAGATTAAATGTACATTGGAGGCTCTAGATTTGTGACGCTGATTTTCATCCTGCATCGTTCCCCTCATCTCATTTTTACCGCTTTCCATTTCCAACCGCGTCTCCTATGGGGACGCGGGAATCCGTGGGCGAATGTTGATATACATCCCGAGAAGCTTGAACGCTGCGAAGAAAGATATGCAAAAGAAGAGAGAAAGGAGTTTTCGATTCAAACTGGCTGAAATGACAGGAATCTGGTGATTTCTGCATCGTGGCTACGTGAACATTAACACGTGTCTTCCCTTTTCTCTTCTTGTATTTTGTTCAATGGGGACACATTATGCGGTTCATGATCATCGCAATTCATATATGAATAATGAGAGCGGTTGCGTGTGTTTAACGACACGCCTAAATATCTCGTTATAAAATACGTGCCTGTCGCTGATTCAATAAAAATGGTAAGCATTCTCATAATTGCAGCTGCAGGGTTAAAGTTCAAGGGAGGGAGCAATGACTATCGGGTAGAGTCTCTTCGGTGTGGAGATGATAGCTCAAGGAGCACTGGGTTTTAGTATCTCCGTGAATGAACCGTTGGGATTTGCTTGGGCGATAACACAATGGTGTAGATGGGATTACTGCTGCGAGTTACTGCTGCAGACGTTACTGCTGTACTACTTTCATCATCATCTTCATCATTGTCATGTGTGTGTGTGTGTGTGTGTATGTATATATATATATATATATATATATAGAGAGAGAGAGAGAGAGAGAAGGTAAACTTGATTAGAAAATCAATCTGAGATAGGGATATATCGCGGCGACCTGCAAAGAGCATACTTGTAGGAAGTACATATACATATACTAAACTCAGGTCCCGCGCGGTTGGAAGTACATAAATACATATACTAAACTCAAGTCCCGCCCAACATAAACACAATCGGCATAATGTCACCATCACACAGTCAGATCCACGGGCTCCCCCCCCTCCCCAATTGCCCCCTCACACCACACTGAGTGACCTTTATTCCGCATATTCCGGGTATACGGGTATACGAACAACGTCCTTAACACCTTCGCCAGGGAGACTGCCTGAGTGACTAGACGTGTCATTTAGGAAGCAACACAGCGCCCCCCCCCCCCCCCCATTTCCATCTACACCACACCGATGTATCAGTTAGGAAGCAACCCAGTCAACCCCCTCCTCATCTTCCCCCCCCCCCCCCCACCTCCCACCCACCCTCATCACACATACTGACAAAACGCTTCATTTAGGAAGCAGCCAGTAGCAACGATCTGATTTACTGGACAATTATCCATTGATGCTTCATTAATTTATTTTGCGTAATCATCGTAGGATTATTATTATTATTATTATTATTATTATTATTATTATTGTTATTATTATCATTAATGTTATTTCGCTTTAAACATTATATTCCCATTATATATCCACCGCCGTATGATTGTCATTGGTTTTGTTGATATGACGATTATTGTTATTGCTGCAAACAAAACTGTTGTTATTATTACTATTATTATTGTTTTTATTATTATTATTATTATTATTATTAATATTATTATTATTATTCACGTTATGCCATTTGAAACATTGTGTTTACCCACCGCTGTATCATTGTTATTTTTTTTTTCCGCGTTTCCATCCTGTTTCAGGATATTGCGGTCAACACCAGCATCTTTCAGCTGTATGTTGATTCCTAGGCTAGATTACGCTCATCAGCACGCCACGACTTTCTGAGCGACCGGCTCCATACTCTCATAAGTCACTTTTGCGATTCGAACCACTGCTAATTCTCGTCGCGTCACGTGACGAGAGTATTCGGGGTTAGCGGAGAAAGCTGCTAACCCCTCGGCCATGGAGCCGGCTATCATTGTTGTTGATTTTGCTAAATTGAGGATTATTATTACTAATACGAGGGGGCTTCAAATGAATACTTTAAATGTGTATATATATATATATGTGTGTGTGTGTGTGTGTGTGTGTGTGTGTGTGTGTGTGTGTGTGTGTGTGTGTGTGTGTGTGTGTGTGTGTGTGTGTGTGTGTGTGTGTGGTGTGTGTGTGTGTGTGTGTGTGTGTGTGTGGTGTGTGTGTGTGTGTGTGTTTGTGTGTGTGTGTGTGTGTGTGTGTGTGTGTGTGTGTGTGTGTGTGTGTGTGTGTGTGTGTGTGTGTGTGTGTGTGTGTGTGTGTGTGTGTGTGTGTGTGTGTGTGGTGTGTGTGTGTGTGTGTGTGTGTGTGTGTGTGGTGTGTGTGTGTGTGTGTGTGTGTGTGTGTGTGTGTGTGTGTGTGTGTGTGTGTGTGTGTGTGTGTGTGGTGTGTGTGTGTGTGTGTGTGTGGTGTGTGTGTGTGTGTGTGTGTGTGGTGTGTGTGTGTGTGTGTGTGTGTGTGTGTGTGTGTGTGTGTGTGTGTGTGTGTGTGTGTGTGTGTGTGTGTGTGTGTGTGTGTGTGTGTGTGTGTGTGTGTGTGTGTGTGTGTGTGTGTGTGTGTGTGTGTGTGTGTGTGTGTGTGTGTGTGTGTGTGTGTGTGTGTGTGTGTGTGTGTGTGTGTGTGTGTGTGTGTGTGTGTGTGTGCGTGTGTGTGTGTGTGTGTGCGTGAATATATTCTGAAAAAGCAAAGAACAATATTATCATTTTTAAATGTAGTCATCACTGCGTCTAACGCAAGTCCTCCAGCGCCGATAAAATGCTTGGATTCCTGTAGAAAACAAAAATTCTCTTGGTCGCTTGTGTAACCACTCATGCACCACATGCTGTACGCCTTCATCTAACCGAACAGTTTTGAAACTTCCTACCCCACTCAAACACTTGCTGGACTGACAGGCTTGCATCGCCATTCTGGACCTTCATTCGCCAATGAATTGCTATAGAATTTACACCGTCACTGATCAAAACACGGATAACAGAGCGCTGCTCCTCTTTGGTGCATTTCAAAAGTTGGGCGGCCATCTATAAACTGTCCTTATGACGTCTCCGTGTTCGTCTGCACCGTGATGTCATGTGCTTAACACTTTGGACTTCCTTAACAACAACATTGATAGGTTACAAGGCAATAGCATGGTTATTGTAATTTATATCACACTTTTAAGGTTTTCATTGAAAGCCCCCTGGTATAAACACTTATAATACATACACAGACATATAAGACATACACGTAAATATAATACATACACAGACATATATTTCACACACTGACAAATAATTTATACACAGACATATAATTCATACAAAACACATAATTCATACACAATAATCATTAACATCGGTAACAGAAACGACTGGAAGTGCGAGAGACAGAAGGCTGCGGACAGTCATGATCACCAACGCCACACGGCACGGACTATAAGAAGTAGGGTTGAACAGGATTTTGAATGCCTACTTTACATCCCCCCCCCCCCCAAAAAAAAAAAAAGAGAGAAAAAAAAAGAAAAAGAACTGGTTTTGAGGAATAATTGCAGCGAAATAAAAAACGCAGTCAGACTCGGAACATTGAAATTATAAGATTGGACACGGGGACCGATGGAGGGGTGAGGGCTTTGAAACGAGAGTGATGAAATAATTGATTATTGATTCATAAACGGACTTTCCCGACACAGGTTAATGTGCGCGTGAACTTTGGAGCCGCACTTTTGGAAATGTGAAACAAATTACTGGGCTTGCTGAAATAACATGGGAAATAAATTCGCAGGCATTGATCGACAATCGCAGTAGGAAAATTCGTGCCATCATGTGTATATCGACACACGACCAGATAACCCCATATTTTAAAAGGTGCATGTTAGAAGCTAACAGATATCTTATGTAATAAGTCACCCACATAAAATATCAGAAAGAGAGTCACTCATCTACTGGCACTTTGTCATCTATCATTTACGATAGTTTGTAAAATGAAGTTATACCATTCCATAGCACAAAACCTGGGCTGAATTGTAGAGACCATTTGATGCTCATGCAGCGTGATCCCTCTTTCGACTTGTCTAGTTTACCCCAGTGGAAAGTTAACCCCACTACATATGAAATAAGACAAGCTCCAGAAGTTGCAGGATCAGCAAAGCAATGCTGTAGCTGTCCGCCTGTCAGAGCTTCGATCCTAGACTAATTGCTGACCAAGGCTTAGGGCCTGGTCTGCCTTGCCATAACATTTAGTCTTTAGGTTGAATTTCCTCACGCCGAGAATGAGTCTTGTACCCTCCTAATTGCGCTCCTCCGCTTGAAGCCGTTGGCAGAATGTGGGGTGTCGAGTTTGATAAGAGCTGCCTAACATTCGGCGCTAACAGGTAGTACACCGTCTCAGTCATATCTGGTAATACCCGACGAACACCAGCCTATGGTATAAATGCCGCTATTTGTGTCTGCAGTGTGTGTGTGTGTGTGTGTGTGTGTGTGTGTGTGTGTTGTGTGTGTGTGTGTGTGTGTGTGTGTGTGTGTGTGTGACGTCATATCATGTTAAACCCCCACAATAGTATATGCTATTGAATTACCCCGAACCTTCTTCTATTCCCCCAGGTCTCCCCTATAAAATGTATCAACACAGCCACGACGCCTCTGTAAGTCCCGAGAAAAGGAAGCAGAGGCGGATACGTACCACCTTCACCAGCGCCCAGCTCAAGGAGTTGGAGAAAGCGTTTGCTGAGACCCATTACCCCGATATCTACACCCGGGAAGAGATCGCAATGAAGACCGACCTCACCGAGGCCAGAGTTCAGGTACGATGTGAGGTGCATGTCTCCACTCCACGCAGTAGTGTTAAATACATGTAATATTCGATGAGCCTCGTTTTCTGTTGGTGTGATATGTGTTCGGTGACTCTTTGCTGACGTTTCGCTATATTTAGTTCCTCGGGATGTTTTTACTTTCATACAAGTGCTCGTCTTGTCACTTGGTATAAGTTATCATCGGATATATTCATGGTGTACCGGCTACCAGAATACAATGTCTTAGTTAATTCATCAGCATCTTCCACTTTAGCCATCAAGCGTCGTGGCAAGGAATAATTGACGTTTCAACATCAGATGGGTGGCACTGCTTAGAGCCATTAGTTAGTTAATACTTCCATCCATCCATCATGTGCCATGCTGATAAGCGTGGGCGATTATTTTCTGCCATCTCACTAGATCACCAGAGTCGTGGATCAGCTCCGTGTTCCTGTTTCGACCATGCCACGTGGCCAAGCCATCCAGGTATTTACCTCTCGGTCTTCCCCTTGGTCTCTTCCCTTCGATCTTGCCAGTCGTCACTAAGTTCTCCAAGTCATTTCTTCTCATAGCATGCCCAGAACATTTTGACTGTCTACGTCTAATGACTCTAATCAGTTTACGATCTTCATTTGTTTCTTGAAGGACCTGTTTCTTGGTTTTTCTGTCTGTCCATGGTACTCTTTGCATTTTCGTCAGAAACCACATTTCCACAGCCATCAGCTGTTTTTCAGTTTTACTGCTTATTATCCACGCTTCACATCCATACAACAGTTTAGGTTCTATGTAGCACTTCAACACTATTTTTCTCGTTTCAATTGATATCTTTTTATTGGTCAGTATGTTTTTCATCTTGGAAAAGGCTACCTTCGCAATGGCAATTCTTGTTCTAATCTCTCCAAGGCATCTCCCATAAGATGTTATTGGCTGTGCTGAGATAACTGTGTCGATTCACTTGCTTAAGAACATGCCCATTTACTCGTATATCACATTGTGGCATTTCCTTCTTCCCAGTGACGACCATAATTTGTGTCTTCTTAATATTAAGTTCTAACCCTAGTTGTTCACTGTGTGCAACAACCGCATCTACTAAATTTTGCAGGTCCTGTTAATTGTCTGCAATCAAGACTGTATCATCTGCTTATCTAATATTATTGATGTTAATACTTACTTAATAGTTAATGTAAGAATGGACATCAGGACATTCCCACATATGTTTTTCGCCCATCCCCTCCCCTCTTCAAAGGCTACTGAAGAGTTTCCATGCTGATTATTTAAGTAGCAATGTAATTAAAAGTCAGCCTTGTTGTCCCTCTACGATTTGAGTATTATCCCTCCCATTATTAGCTCACTCCTTTCTGAGCCAGTCCTTCTCGATATGGATACTACGTCTGTCCAGCTTCACTCTCCGCCAGATCTCAGAGATCCTTTAACACTTCAGTTCACTTGATCACATCGAAAACTCTCCACCGGAGAACGGCGGCAGCAGCTAGTCAATCAGTGCATTAATTGTCCCGCACTCCTGTAGGCTCTACACAGAAAATTGGTGATATGCTCGCCTTCTACATCCTGTGGGGCGATATTAGCCACGCCAACTATGTCAGTTGCCACATTCCTAAGCCAACAAACTGTACAACGAAGACTCTGATTTATGGAGATTCAGTTGGATATCCAGCCGTTCTATGTGGTCAAAGGCTTGAGAACGCAGTTCGTGAGCCGCTTACCAGGAGTTCGAAACGCAGCCGCGACCGATCTGTGCAGCAGACCGTGTCGCGTTGTTATAACGTGTTGGCATGGGAGTCGGTCATTCAGAAAGCAATGGCAAACTACTGAACGTAAAATTTGCCTAGTACATCAACAACAGCTGAAAAATGCTGTTGTTGACTGCAACGTCATGCCAGGGATATGCAACTTACAAAAAAAAAAAAAAAACGGTGGATACACTGCGATACGACACACACAACTTTACCACCGGGATGGTACTGAGTGATGGCGGTCATAAAGTTATAATGATGATGATTTGGGAATGATGATGTTAGTAATGATGCTAATTATGATGTGAACGATGATACTGATAATGGTGATAGTGACGATAATAATGACGATGATGATAATCATGAGAATCATGCCGATGATGTTGGTGCTGATGATGATAATGATGACGGTGATGAGGATCATGTTGATTATGGTAGTGATTGTGATGATGGCGATGAGGTCGACGGATTGACGATGACGATGATGATGATTACCATAATGATAAGGATGATGACGATGATGATAAGGAGGAGGTGGTTACTGTTAATGATAATGTCAATATTTATATTGATAAAGACTATAATGGCGGTTAAAGACGACGATGATGATGATTAAGATATTGATGATGTTCATGATGATAACATTGATGTTGATGGAGATGTGATGGTAATAATGATAATAATGATGTGATAGTGTTAATGTTCATGACTATGATATTGTTATAATGGTGGTTCTGATGGTGATGATATTTATGACGATTAATATTAAATTGAAAATAATATTGACGACGATGATTAATGATTTCTAAATGTATTTCCCTCCCTAGGTTTGGTTTCAGAACCGCAGAGCAAAGTTCAGAAAAATGGAAAGAATGAAACAACAAACTCAGTCCAACTCCCAATCCGGCACCTCCTCTGTGAAACAGGAGCCCAGCAACAACAACACCACCAGCAGCAGCAACGGCAGTAGCAATAGCACCAACAACAGCAGTAGTAGCAACAGCAACAACAATAACTCCACCACCAACAACAATAACATCAACAGCAGCAACAAGGAGAAAGTCAAATCCAGCGAGGATTCTCACAGTAAGATTATATAGACTATTTAGTGACTGTTATGTTATGTTATGTTATGTTATGTTATGCTATTTTATGCTATTTTATGCTATGTTATGTTATGTTGAAGGGCATTACTACATATTGAGCATTCCCAAGCGTGCTCAGTTCTCCCACGCAGTCGCAATCCCAAAGTATTTTTGCTCACTGTTCTCCAGTTATGATATATCCTCTCTGAACTTCGAAGAATGCATCGACATGCTTGCCCAGGCTTCACTCACAATTGTTGTAGTCGGACTAACGTCGGAGTCTCATCAATGTCCCATCAATATCTCAACAATGTCCACCAGTCGAGTTCATACTGCACTGGCTATATCAGTCCTGCCCATGCATCTTCCCGCCTGTAACGGTGTATTATTTGCCACTTGGTTTGCGTATTCTGTTCCCTTTACTTAGGCATGTCTCTGTGCGTACATCCAGCTGTGTGATGTGAAGCGCGACGTCCGCATGTTGTCTACCCATTCAGATCAGAGACTGCTGGTTACGATTTTCTTTAGCAAATTTTATGGTGTTCCAATGGTAGTAAATTTTGCAGCTCTTTAACTTTGTTGGGGTGTGCTGGTAGCGTAGTTGCTAGACACTCACCTTCCGGTTCGGTGGTTATAGATTCGAATCCGCATCACACTGGATGTTTTTTAAACATTGATCTTGGCTGCCAGGCCCACCCAGCCTAAAACTGGTGCCAGAAAATGGCACAGGAAGTAAAATCGGCCGGTGTTACACTGACCACTGACGCCAGTGAATGCTAATTGATGTACATAAATATGACTCTAGCACCAGATGCCAAATTCTCTGTTAGGTGTGTTAAAGTGTCCTTTACTTACTGACTCCATAAATGACAGGCTTGTCGGAAGCACAGTGTGTGTCATTTTGGTATTGTCGGACAAACAACATACTGTATGTACCCTATTTCTTGGACATCCTAAACAAGCAATTCATGATACACTCATTTCTCTCGTCTCCTTCTGTCGCCCTTTAACACTCACTGAGGTATGGGCCATCAACAAACTCACGCTAAACTGTCCTATTTGTTGCTATCCCATTCATCTCCATCCACGCCTTCCCCATATTATTAATTTATGTCTATAATTCTCTTTGTTGTCTGATGTTACTGATTTCGATCTTTATTTTGCCCATGGGATCCCAGATAAGGGTTTTTCTAGTTATACCATTGTATGGTTTTTCTCAATGTGTGTCCTAACGCTAAGTTCACAGTTGGTCAGTTCGCATACGGTTCAGTTAACAAACTGACAATTCACACACTACAATTCACACAGTTAATTCAAACACGGTCAATTCACACACAGCCAATTCACTCACGGTCAGTTTATGCATGGTCAATTCTCACACAGTCAATTTATACACTGTCAATTCACACACAGTCAATTCACATACTGTCAGTTTATACATGGTCAATTAGCACTCAATCAATTCTTACACGGTCAATTTACACATAATCAATTCACACACGGTCAATTCACAAACTGTAAATGCGTATACATTCAATTAAAACACAATCAATTCACAAACATTCAATTCAAACACATTAATTCATACACAGTCAATTCACACACAGTAAATTCACACGCAACTCAACACATGCAGTTCACTCCATAAAATGCACACTTTTGTGAAGCAAACAATGGCCAGTGGGTTCCTGTACACAACAGAACAGATCAACGGATAGTTGGTTACTGTACACAACAGAACACACCAATGGACAGTGGGTTACTGTAGACAACAGAACAGATAAATGGACAGTTGGTTACTGTACACAAAAGACTACATCAATGGATAGTGGGTTACTGTACACAACAGAACAGATCAATTGACAGTGGGTTACTGTACACAACAGAACACATCAATGGACAACGGGTTACCGTACACCACAGAACAGATCAATGGACAGTAAGTAGGTTACTGTACACAACAGAACACATCAATGGACAACGGGTTACTGTACACAACAGAACAGATCAATGGACAGTAAGTAGGTTACTGTACACAACATAACACATCAATGGAAAGTGGGTTAGTGTACACAACAGAACAGATCAATGGACAGTGGGTTAGTGTACACAACAGAACACATCAATGGACAGTGGGTTACTGTACACAACAGAACACATCAATGGACAGTGGGTTACTGTACACAACAGAACAGATCAATGGACAGTGGGTTACTGTACACAACAGAACACATCAATGGACAGTGGGTTACTGTACAATACAGAACACATCAATGGACAGTGGGTTACTGTACACAACAGAACACATCAATGGACAGTGGGTTACTGTACACAACAGAACACATCAATGGACAGTGGGTTACTGTACACAACAGAACACATCAATGGACAGTGGGTTACTGTACACAACAGAACACATCAATGGACAGTGGGTTACTGTACACAACAGAACAGATCAATGGACAGTGGGTTACTGTACACAACAGAACACATCAATGGACAGTGGGTTACTGTACACAACAGAACAGATCAATGGACAGTGGGTTACTGTACACAACAGAACAGATCAATGGACAGTGGGTTACTGTACACAACAGAACACATCAATGGACAGTGGGTTAGTGTACACAACTCTACAAGTAGCCGCCCCATTCACACACTTCAAGGCGAAGTTTAACATATGTTGCTACGCCCAAATTTGAATAGACCAATCGGCACTCGACGGGTCGTGTGGGTGGTCAGTCTCACACCAGTCGCCTTTACTTCCCATGGCATTTTTTGTATCCATTATAAACTGGGTCGACCTGGGAGCCCCGCTTAATCTTAAGAATCCTAATCCGCCGGATGTGGATCGATCCTATGACCACAGGGTCCCCAGGTGAGCATCCGGCCACTATTCTATCGCGCTGTAAAATAAATTTAGTTGTATATCCTTTACAGGACGCCGCAGTTAACTCCGACTTTTTTTTGGTTGGCTGTTTATGATTCGTGGGCACGTTTACGTTCAGTAGTTTGCCATTGCTTTCTGATCGACGCATATCTTTTACAGCTAAATTAGTTGCATATCCGTTACAGGACGTTGCAGTCAACACCAGCATATTTTGCTGTTGTGATATCTTGGTAAGTTCACGTTCAGTAGTTTGCCATTGATTTCTGAACGACCGGCACCCATACAATTTCGTAAGAAACAAACGCAACGCGGTCTGCTGCCAAATCGCGCGCAGCTGTGTTTCGAACGCGGGTATACAGGATCGTGAACCGCGTCCTTATCACCTTCGCCACGGAGCCAACATCTTTTACAGTGCGCAGCAGTAAACCCCAGCATTGTTTTGGCTGTGTTTTTTTTTTTTTTAATTTCTTGATAAGTTTGTATTCAGTAGTTTGCCATTGCTTTCTGAAAGACAGGCGCCCATGCCATTTTATATTTTAAAAAACGCAAGGCGGCTTACTGCCAAATCGCAAGCAGCTGTGTTTCCAACTGTTCCCTAACCCCGCTCGCTTGCTTTGAACTCAAGCGTACTTGTGCACTGGACTGATGTTTGCGCGTGGATTAGCTTTCTCTATTATCAGTGTCCCTTGCCATCAGGCGAACTCACTCTGGTTTCTGTGGTACTTGTAATTTACGTGTCCAACTCGAGGACGAGAAGTCAACATATGAGTCCAACTGACTGGTGTACTGATTAAACCCGCTACCTCGACATCAGCACATAGGAAGTTTAAGGGCCAGTGCTCTTATCCATTCGGCCATGGTGACCTCCCTCTAAAAACGTGCGTGTTCTTCTTCACGATTACTCCTGTCTCGTGCTGCTCCCACTTAAACTCACCACAATTATGTCATCTTGTTACTTAATCCCCATTTCATTAAAACCACTAGCTTAATAATCTGTCTTTGTTATTTCAGCTCAAGTACACGCCAATCAAGAATCCAAATGGACGTCCCCCGTTGCACACAACCCATCGACCATCAGCAAACACAGCCAGTCGCTCAACATGCAGCCGCCATCTCTCCACGGGCCGTTCTCCGGGATTCTGGGTGGTCCCGCACACGACTACCACTCTCTGAGCTCATTGGACAAAAATCCTCCACTCTCAAATGGCTTATTGTTTTAAAAGAAAAAGAAACAAATATCCAGTATTATTTAGAGGGGAATATATTAGTGTTTTCTGTGTGTGTCTTTTATTTCTACAGAAAACATGTCCCGTCAGTTTTTATGATTTGTGTGTGCAGTTGCCATATACACCCTGCAAATATTTCAACCCAAATTTTAAACGGACCATGGAAAATACAGCCGCCATCTTTGCTAATTTGTGACTGTTGAATGTTATAATTTGTACATGTAATTGCTAATGTGTGTACAGTTACTGTAATTTATGCCAAAATTCAGTGGACACAAAGCCAAAAAATTTTCAATCTGAACTCTTAGTATTAGCTTTTACTTCCTCGGCTTCGTCCAATTAGTACACGAAATCTATTCATTCAGCATTATTTGAACTTGGTATGTATTAATTTTTATTGTGGCCTAAGTATACGCCAGTTACACTTTAGTGTAGTCTGTCCACGCCGGTTATAATTTGGTCTAAACTGCCCCCTTAATTATGCTTTGGCCTAGTCGGTTCCCGTTAATTATACTTTAGTATAATTGTCCATGCCAAACAAAACTGTGTCTAGTGTAAAAAAAAACAACAACTGTCATTTACTGCCTAAAGTACCTTGCTGTGTAGGACAAAAAGGGGGGGGGGGGGGGAGGGGGTCTTGAAGTGTATCACCACCAAATATTATTCACAATTAGAATTAATGCAGCCATTTAGTACTCTGACCTCTCTGTCCTAGAGGTAACATAATCAACTCACATAATTTTCTCAGTAAAGTCATTTCAGCTAATCATTCCTTTAACCCCTTTTGTCCCAAAGTTGTGACATTCGCTTGCTCTGTTTTCGCCATCAAGCCATTGAAATCACTTTACACTGGCATTAGTGTAACTCTTTCTGTCCCATAGTTGTAACGATGATTTACTCAGCATCTAGTTTGGTTTTCACCATTGGTTTTCTCCATCTAGTCAATAAAATCAAGTCATTCAGTTATTAGTTTGAATCTTTTATCCCAAACAGCTGTTACTTTAATCCGCTCTTTCACCTGTTTAAGTAGCAGCCGCCTGAAATAGAAAGGGTTAATTTATTTCGCGTATACTTATTTAATTGAATGATTGAATGACCGAATGATGAATAACTGATTGATTGATTGGCTGGTTGATTTTTTGACTGATTATTTGATTGAATGCAAAGACCAGTTGGTATTACTAATATTGCTTTGACCCCCCCCCCCCCACCCCCCCCCCCCCCCCCCCCCCCCCCCCCCCCCCCCCCCCCCCCCCCCCCCCTCCTTTGTGCAAATAACACTTGCAAATTCTCGTGTTTATGTAATTAATCAGCTAGAATCCAGAAGCGCGTATAACAGAACCACACTTCCTATACTGTGTGTGAATAGGTGCTCTGATTTTCAAGCTCACCAACGCACGGCCAAGTCAGCCTTATCTTTTACGATTTCAAACTACCCGGCGAATTTTTACTATGCGCGTGGGATTTCCTAATTGTTCGGCTTAGTCCGAGAAGGTTATTCGTCCATCAGCTATCAGTTTCATATTTGAAATCCTTGAGATAAGTACCACACATTTTCTTTTATACTACTTATGCCTTAACGTAGCCACTGTAGAGTCATCTCCGTGTTTCATGTGTTAATGTGTCTTCTTGTTATTTGCTGATGAAGTCTTGTCGCGCAGAGTTCTCTGGTTTCCATAATTGTATTTTGTGAAGCTGCCCTAAAATTCGTGTTCTTCTATTGATCATTTATCTGTAAGACTGTAGAGATGTATAACGCCCTTCGTTTTTTTTTTCTTTTTTTTCCGGTTTCATGTCGCAATAACTAAAGGAGAACATCGGGGATTTTACATTTAAATGTTTCAGAAAGATTCCTAGAATACTGCGGAGTGCGGAGATGCAACATTACAAAATTGGAACATCGAAGAAAACTGAGAACTGTGAGGCAGGGTAATTGTGAGGCAGAGTAATTGTGAGGCAGGAGATCTGTGAAGCAGGAGAACTGACGCTTTAGCTCCATATGTTTCGGGGTCAATCAGCATTCGGTGAAAGACTATCGGACACTATCACACCGGTAGCCTTGTCTTCCCATGACATTTCCTGGTACCCACTTGAGGCCTAGATCGACCGGGAAGACCAGGTCCATTAAAAAACCCCGCCTGGATGGAGATTCGAACACATAACCATAGAGGTGACAGGCTGGTGTGGTAGGCACGGCACTACCGCGGCTGGTTGAATCATATCATAGTGTATAGGTACGGCACTACCGCGGTTGGTTGAATCATATCATAGTGTAATAGGTACGGCACTACCGCGGCTGGTGAATCATATCGGTCCGAAATGTCTGTACTCCCGGAGTTTAAGGGTTAAAGGTTTTGCGGGTTTAACTCTCTCTCTCTCTCTCCTCTCTCTCTCTCTCTCTCGTCTCTCTCTCTCTCTCTCTCTCTCTCTCTCTCTCTCTCTCTCTCCTCTCTCTCTCTCTCTCTTAAAAAGTCGCACCGGGTTTTATCCCATATGGCTCGGTCTCTTTCCGCAGCGCGGAAAGCGTCGCACAAAGCACGAACTCCGTAGCTCTAGCGACGACCCACAGGTGTCTCCGAAGAATTTAACTCGTGAACCGAAGGACGCTGCCCGGAATCGAACCCACAACCTTCGGAGCCCGAGTTAAACGGCTTGACCACTTCGCCACGAACTCTCTCTCTCTCTCTCTCTCTCTCTCTCTCTCTCTCTCTCTCTCTCTCTCTCTCTCTCTCTCTCTCTCTCTCTCTCTCTCTCTCTCTCCTAATCTTCATGAAGGATTAAATAAACACAGACGTAATGTGATATTTCGGTGCAAGCCACCCTCAACAGATGAGCATATAACGTCCACCAGACGGCAATGCAATACAATATCAACTGGGGTGGAAGTCGAACCATAATCAAACTGTAACACTGCGTCTCTGGCAGGATCTAGAACATAGCTATTATTTGCGCATTTTCCTTTCGATTTCTACATCTCCGGCTATTGTCTCTTTTTAAATCACCAGGGATATGTTTTGTGTAAATCTATAGTATAAAACTGTCCTATATTTCGAGGTTTGTTTTCCCCACCTTTTTTTTTATAGCAAACTATCCAGTGCCGTTCTCCGTGGCAAAGGTGTTACGGACGCGGTTCGTGATTCCGCTTACCTGCGTTCGAAACACAGCTGCGACCGATTTAACAGCAGACCGTGTCGCACTGCGTTTTAAAGTGATGGTATGTGAGCCAGTCGGTTCAGAAGGCAATGGCAAACTACTGAACGTAAACTTGCCAAGACATCAACAACAGCAGTGCTGGTGTTGACAGTGATGTCCTAAAAATAGGATAAGGAAAAAAAAAATAACTATCCAATAAATTAGGGAGGTTTATAACAGCCTCTGAATAAATTAGGGAGGTTTATAACAGCCTCTGAATAAATTAGGGAGGTTTATAACAGCCTCTGAATAAATTAGGGAGGTTTATAACAGTCTCTGAATAAATTAGGGAGGTTTATAACACCATCTGAATAAATTAGGGAGGTTTATAACAGCCTCTGAATAAATTAGGGAGGTTTATAACAGCCTCTGAATAAATTAGGGAGGTTTATAACAGCCTCTGAATAAATTAGGGAGGTTTATAACAGCCAATGGTTTCTTAGCCACAGTTTTTGTTGTTGTGTGCCTTCGCACACTTTGAACTCAAGCGTAGTCCATACACGTGTTACTACTACTAGTGCACTAGACTAATTTGTTGCCTGTGGATTAGCTCTCCCTACTACCAGTGTCCCTCACCATCAGGAAAATCCACTCCGACTTCAGAGTTACTTGTAATTTACGTCCCCAAGTCAAGGACGAGAAGTCAACATTTTAGTCCAACTGACCGGTGTAGGAGTTGAACCCGCTACCTCGGTAGCAGCACACTAGATGTTTAAGAACGAGCGCTCTTATTCATTCGGCCACGCTGCTCTCATTTCTTACTCCATATATTGTAAAGAAATATGTGTCCAGTATTAACCTTTAACCCTTGACATATATTTGTTATATTGTCATACGATGTTAGCTTAATTCTCACAACCGGCGCGGTTTGTTGATCTCCCCTGTGAATTGCAACCATCTCATCACACGCTGTCTTACTTTTGATGTTTGGCAGAGCAAGCTGAATAAATCTGGCCACTCTAGTAGCCGCTTTCTTGAGTTTTTATCATCATCATTATCATCATTATATGCCATGCCGAAATGCGTAGGTGGTCATGTTTAGCCACCTCACACGAGTTGTTTTTATGCAGGCTGTATATATTTGGCTGTTATAGTTTTCTTGGCATCAGTAAGGAGGCTAGTCCGCCATTGCTTTCCTTCGTGACAGTGATCATACTGGTCAATGGCCGTGGTCATTGTCTCAGGAGGTCCTCTACCTACCGTCGTGAACTTGGGTTGATTTGAATTGAGTTGAGTCAAGAACCGACATCAAGGCAGTTGGTACATTCCTGTGCTGACCTCTCATCTTCAACAACCAGCGAAGAGTCCCAATAGTAATGGCACCAGTTGCAGTCTAATTATGTGTCCGCCTGGCCTTTCTTTGGAGAACTGAGTGTCGGCCAGATCTCTCTATGCCGAACCATTCTCTCCAAGCCATGATGAATGATCTGTCCCTCCACGCTATACACATGATCCCAAAGTGCCCTGACCATATCTGTCTTATAATGCATCAATACCTCACCCAACGACGCAGACCCAGCCAAACCGTCGAGAATCTGAGACATAACCAACAACTACCTGTCGGCTGCTCTCAAGCTAAAAACCCACCATCTTCTCGATTTATAAAGGCTGGTGGTCAACTGTCATGGTGGCAATGTTCTGCACACACAAGCTACTGGAACTTTCTGGAATTCCGTGGCGAGGTGATCAAGCTGTCGTTTTCGAGCTCCGAAGGTCGTAGACTAACTTTTTGACAGTGTTGTCAGATCACGATGGTAATTTATGCAGCGACTCCATAGAGTCAGGGAAGGAGCCAACCCTCAGTCCTCGTTGTTTCCTGATATTTTTTTGGGGCGTTGAGATGAGTGGTTTACTGTTTACAATTTCCACCTGCATTGCTGTAACCACATCTTCCTTACGTGTTGCTTTACTATACGGAAAAGGCGGGGGTTTGCATTCACTGATCTGGCATCCAGGAGGAGCTTAATTCCCAAGGACTACTTGGTTTTCAATAGGTTCCTACAAGATTCTCTTGGGTGGAGATACTCTCTCTGATTCCTGAGATAAATTATTGCTCCTGCTTTGGAAATAGTTCCAAGAAATGTCGAGATTTAGACAGAAATGGTTCCAATGAATGTGGAGATTAGGATAGGAAATTGTTCCAATGAATGTCAAGATTTCAACTGGAAATTGTTCCTAGGGATGTTGATATTTAGACGAGAAATTGTTTGAAAGAATGTTGAGATTTAGAAGGAAAATGGTTCCAATGAATGTTGAGATATAGATGGGAAATTGTGCCAAGTAATTTCGTGATTAATGTCTCCCAACCTTGCAGCGTAGCCACTGACCGGTTGTCATCATGTGTATCTTAATCTGCTCACGTGCAGATTTCTCCACACGTCTCGGGTGATATTCGATCACTGAAGTCTGTTTGTCATACTCTTGTGCGCTGCCCTCCCTCAATCACTATCAAGTGCCGCCGTCATTACTACCCTTCAACGAACTGAGATGACGACACAATTCTAATAATGTCATTACTTTGGATGGATCAACGAAATCGAGGAATAGAATTGATCATCTTTAATAGAACACAAAAACGAGTGTAGCAATGGTTTTTGCGGCGTCAGCCGTCTTCAGCAGACAAGTAAGAAGCCTCCACTGATACAGATACATTATATATATAACTTAGCTGCTGTTAATGCTGTCCAGTCGCACTGCGTGTGTGCCACAGGTTGAGGGTGTAGGCGAATGAAATCCCAAAGCCCATGACTTGAAAGCCAAGTCCAAGGCGTCATTTCTCATTGCCCCAATTACTTTGCTTTGTTGTAACCGTAACATTTGAAATGTAAATACAACATGTGGCATGTATTATTTTTCTATGATTATTAATTTTGCTTTGTCACTGCTGCAGAAACAAAATGTTAGTGACTTAAATTAAGAAATGCTCTGTTTTGTGAATTGTATTTGTTCATAATCAGCATTACGAGTGTATATTTCTGAGTATTTGATCATGTCTAATCACGCCATTTGTGTTCGTTTGTTGAGGATTATTTTAAGTATAATTCAAACAGTATTAATTCCATGTATCATCATTAAATATATGACTAATTTTTGTTAAAATATACGAGAAATTATGTTGTATAAAGACATGTATAGTTCATTCAAATTTAGAGAATTTACTTTGGTAAGATGCCAATGTAAGAAATATTGTTTGAATGATGAGTAATTGTTTGACTGCCTGGTTTATGTGGTTACTGTTGTGAGTGTAAATAAAGTCTGATATATTATAACCTCTGCCAGTCTTACACTTTGCTAATCATTGTTTGAGTTTCTTGAAAGTAAATTAAAGTTTCACTCAATATATCTGATTAACATAGTAATGTCAAAGTTCTCATCAACATTAACGAGCAAATGGACAGACGGATTGAATGTGGTGAGGAACTTCTGAATAGACTAGTTTCAGGACTTCCGGTCGCCAATATGGCGGTTAGGCGTTGAACCGTTTAGGACTGTGGCGTGTTTATGCTTGCAGCTACGGTTTGCAATCGCATTTTCATCATGTTGGGCTGGTAGTACATGGTTCGGTCGCCCTGCTACTGGGTGAGTGCGTGGACGACACTGTGAGCTGTGATATTCGCGGGAAATGCTTTTACATCTGTCCTGAACAGTGGCATAAATGTTCGGAACAATGGCTATCGGCTGTTGCTTAATAGATTAATTTGCCTTTTCGGTTCACGAGTGCATTTTTCAGGAGACTCCCGCGAGTCGGCGCTGAAGCTGCGGAGTTCGTGCTTTGTGCGACACTTTCGGGGGGTCGCCCTGCGGTAAAAGAGCGAGACATGTGAGAAAACCCGGGTCAATTAGGTCTTTCTGGTGACTGCCGAGTCCATCGACGATGAACTGTGGTTTTCGTGGATTAATTTTGTGTTGGCATTCTGGCAGCGACATTATGCACAGTGTACCTGTGCGGGCTGTTGGATTGCCGATACTTCTGCCTATTCCACTTTTCACATTGGACAGTGGGGAGCATTTTGTGTGATATTCACTGGCACAGGAACGGAGCATAATAGGGACGACCCGTTGCCATGAAGTTGGAACCTCGACTAACTAACTAACTAACCAACCAACCAACCAACCAACCACTCAACCAACCAACCAACCAACCAACCAACCAACCAACCTAACTAACTAACTAACTAACTAACTAACTAACTAACAAACTAACTAGACTAGTTTCAAATGACCCTCAAATACAGTAGCAGAGCTTCAGCGGCTTCTCCACTATGACATCTGCGAGAAACTATCTAAAGAAGAAATTAGAAAAGTTATAATAATCCTGAAGGATGGAAAAGCTGCTGTTCCAGAAGGTATCTCAACAGAATATATTAAAACCAATAAAAACTCGTCGGCTGAATCATTTCAAGGTATCTCAACAGAAAATATTAAAACCAATAAAAACTCGTCGGCTGAATCATTTCAAAAATGATTTGTCAGTCTGGGAGACTGTCGAAATGCAGAAGGCTGGAGAGGATACCTGGTGACGCTGTCAAAGAAATCGGAGACGAACAATGGGCTTCTGAGCAAACAAATACCGTGCTAACCAAACAGCCACATTATGCATATTAAACGAGTAAGGCATTGATATGAATTATCCACTCTATTTAGGAGTCGTGGACAATGAAGTGCCGTGTTTAGGATAGGCACAGGACATCGCAGACACCTGGAGCATGAAGATGCATGAGGCAGTAGAAAGGAGAAGAGGCTGGGAGGCTTTTCTGCGCGCCGTTATGAGAGCGACGTTCTGCAAAGGACCTGATACGCGATGATGTCGTATAGTATTTAAGCCAATAAATATCCTGCTCAACCAGTATGTGGTGTAACTGGGATTCAAGATGTCCATTGTTGTATCACACAATGGATATTTATTGACCGCCTCTTCACGACTTCCAACTACCCGAGGTGTTTTAATGTGTGCAACGTGCATAAAGGACCTCTAATTACTGGGCTTTGTACCATAAGACTGATCCATCAAACGAACACCAGAGGGTTTCTTCGGAATAAGGGCATTTCTGGTTTCAGCCGGAATCTAACTCATCATTCCTTTAACTCAATCTGACCTTCAAATCCCCAGGTATTGATTGATACCCACAGAAGTAAAAGACATATGTAGAGGTCTGAGGACGCATTACATAGTATAACATTGAAAGGTATAGGTACACAGAGATTCGACCCGCTAGCTTTAAAGTGCTGTATCGGGTATAGGTACACAGAGATTCGACCCGCTAGCTTTAAAGTGCTGTATCGGGTATAGGTACACAGAGATTCGACCCGCTAGCTTTAAAGTGCTGTATCGGGTATAGGTACACAGAGATTCGACCCGCTAGCTTTAAAGTGCTGTATCGGGTATAGGTACACAGAGATTCGACCCGCTAGCTTTAAAGTGCTGTATCGGGTATAGGTACACAGAGATTCGACCCGCTAGCTTTAAAGTGCTGTATCGGGTATAGGTACATAGAGATTCGACCCGCTAGCTTTAAAGTGCTGTATCGGGTATAGGTACACAGAGATTCGACCCGCTAGCTTTAAAGTGCTGTATCGGGTATAGGTACACAGAGATTCGACCCGCTAGCTTTAAAGTGCTGTATCGGGTATAGGTACACAGTGATTCGACCCGCTAGCTTTAAAGTGCTGTATCGGGTATAGGTACACAGAGATTCGACCCGTTAGCTTTAAAGTGCTGTATCGGGTATAGGTACACAGAGATTCGACCCGTTAGCTTTAAAGTGCTGTATCGGGTATAGGTACACAGAGATTCGACCCGTTAGCTTTTAAGTGCTGTATCGGGTATAGGTACACAGAGATTCGACCCGTTAGCTTTAAAGTGCTGTATCGGGTATAGGTACACAGAGATTCCACCCGCTAGCTTTAAAGTACTGTATCGGGTATAGGTACACAGAGATTCGACCCGTTAGCTTTAAAGTGCTGTATCGGGTATAGATACAAAGTTCTGTATCAGGTATAGATACACAGTGCTGTATCAGGTATAGGTACACAGAGATTCGATCCGTTAGCTTTAAAGTGCTGTATCAGAGGCCTCTGATTTCCCCCGGCCAATTATATATCTATGCCTTCATACCAGTAGATATTTTTCTAAAGGAACTCAGATCCTAGAATATTCGTTTTGAATAATATCGCTCAATGGCATTCAGACCTTCAAGTGTTTATTTACGACATTCAGACCTTCAAATGTTCATCTACGACATTCAGACCTTCAAGTACACATCTACGACATTCAGACCTTCAAATGTTCATTTACGACATTCAGATCTTCAAGTACACATCTACGACATTCAGATCTTCAAATGTTCATCTACGACATTCAGATCTTCAAGTACACATCTACGACATTCAGACCTTCAAGTGCACATCTATGAAATTCAGATCTTCAAGTACACAGCTACGACATTTATATCTTAAAGTACATATATACGACATTCAGACCTTCAGGTACACATTTACGAAATTAAGACTTTCTAGTACGTATCTACGACATTCAGACACTCAAGAACACATTTACGACATTCAGGCCTTCATGCACACATCTACGACATTCAGACTTCAAGTACACACCTCAGACATTCAGACCTCAAGTACACATTTGCGACATTTAAACCTCAAATATACTTTTACGACATTCAGATCTTCAAGTGTTCATCCACGACATTCAGACCTCAAGTACACGTCTACGACATTCAGACCTTCAAGTACACATCCACGACATTCAAACCCCAAGTACATATTTACGACATTCAGACCTCAAGTATACATTTACGACATTCAGAATTTCAAGTATTCGCCTGCGACATTCAGACCTCACGTGCACATCTACGACATTCAGATTTAAGTGTTCATCTACGACATTCAGATATTCAAGTACACATCTACAACATTCAGATTTTCAAGTACACATTAAAGACATTCAGACCTTCAAGCACTCATTTACGACATTAAGTCCTTCAAGCATTCATCTAAGACAGACCTTCAAATATTATTGACACGCCGACAAATAGATGCACACATATACATGTGCAGGTTCGCCTATGCGCGTTCCTGCATCTGCCTGCACCTGTTATTCAGCCCATGTGGACATAAATGTGCGTGTGCAAAACTAAATATATACAAGTAAATGGGAATATTCTTAAATAAGTGAATCTGTACAATTATCTCGGAACAGTAATAACATCTGATGGGAGATGCCTTCAAGAGATTAGAACAAGAATTGTCATGGCGAAGGTAGCATTTTGCATGATGAAAAACATACTGACCAATACAAAGATGTCAATTGCAATGAGAAAAAGAGTGTTGAGGTGGTATATAGAACCTGTAATTTTGTATGGATGTAAAGCGTGGACAATAAGCAGACAAGCTAAAAAACCTCTGATGGCTGTGGAAATGTGGTTTCTGAGGAGAAAGCAAAGAACACCATGGACAGACAGAAAAACCAATGAACAAGTCCTTATTCATTCATTCATTCATTCATTCATTCATTCATTCATTCATTCATTCATTCATTCATTCAGTATCATGTCCTTTGCAGAACCTCGCTCCCATAACAACCTTCCGGAAAACCTCTCGATCATAAGCAAGATGTCCCGCGTCCGATACACCCATCTGGAGATCATCCGCCACATCCTGCACCCATCTTCTCTTTGGCCTTCCTCATCCTCTCTTCCCAGGCATATACCCTTCCATTATTGTTTTCTCCAAACTTTCGCGACGTTTCAAGTGACCAAAATATTTCAATTTTCTTTGTTTTATCGTTTTTAATAGCCAACTTTCTTCAATATTCAGCTCTTGAAGTATTGATGCATTTGTTCTTTTCTTTACCCAAGATATTCTTAGAACTCGTCTATAACATTTATATTCAAAGGCATTTATGCGCTGATCAGCTTGTTTAGTAAGTCCTACAAGAAACAAATGAAAATCGTACACTGATTAGAAACATTACATGTAGACATTTTTGGTCACGTTTTGAGAATAAATAAATTGGGGAGCTTGATGAAAACTGCCATATCGAGGAGAAGCGAATAAGGAGAAGGCAGAGAAGTAAATACCTGGATGGCTTGGCCACGTGGTATGGTCGCGACAAAAACACTGAGCTGATCCACGACTCTGGAGATCGAGTGAGATGGTGAAACATGAACATAGTCATCATCATATGCCCTGCCAGCTGGCATAGGCGTTCATGGCTCTCCACAGATCTCGGTCTTTGGTGTTCTGGATATTCCTCCATGCCACCGTCTCAATCCATCCAGCATCATTTCCCTTGATCTGCCTGTGTCTCTCTTCTCCTCGACCTTTCCAGTTTTGACGATGTTCTCTGATGCCTCTCTTCTCATCGCATGACCAAAGAAAATTGTTTGTCTCTTTCTTATTGTTGTATATAATGTTCTAGTTTCATTAGCCTATTTCGGGCAATCATTGTTAGTTACTCTGGCAATCCAAGGAATTCGCAACATTCGTCTCGGGAACAAATTCTCTTTCTTCTTAATTTGTTCATTTACATCCAAAGATTCACTGCCATACAGCAAAACTGGTTCTATATAGCATTTCAGCATTCTCTTTCTTGCATTCAGCGATAGTGACTTATTGCATAAGATACTCTTTATTTTCTGAAATGCGGCTTCTGCTTGCCCTATTGCGATCTTGTAATCTATGTTGTACATCTTTCATCTGATGTTATAAATGCCCCTAGGTATCTAAAATTATCCACTTGGTTAAGAATTCCCCCTTCTATTTCTATGTCACATTTCGGTGTCACCATTGTCTGTGATATCACCATTGTTACTGATTTCTATATATTCAAGGAGAGTCCTTTCTTTGCACTCTCTGTTACTACAATGTCCAACAATTGTTGTAGGTCTGTTGCATTATCCGCCACCAATACTGTGTCATGTGCATAGCGTATACTATTTATATTATAACCTCCGAATATTATTCCTGGCTTCTCTTTGATCTCTCTTACTATTACTTCGCTAAAAGTAATAACCGCCCACGCTTATCGGCATGTCACATGATAAATGAGGACTTCCGGTCCCGAACATGGAGGCTAGGCATTGAAACGGTTAAGGCCTCTGGTGTGTTTATGCTCGAGGCTAACGTTTGCATTCGCATTTCCCTTATGTTGGACTGGAAGTGTATGGTTCTGTCGTCCTGCTACTGAGTTAAGTGCGTGGCGCGACACTGTGAGCTGTGAATTTTCTGTGGAATACTTTTACATCTGCCCGAGGCTGTTTGGAGCGTGAACTGCATGTTCGGAGCAATGACGGCTGGCTGTGACGCAGACGTGACCGGTTTTTGCCTTATGCAGAAATGTGTGGCTGCTGGTCTTCTAGTGACTGCCACTTCCATAGACGATGAACTGTATTTTCGTGGAGGACTTTTGTGTTGGCATTCTGGCGACGGCATTATGTACGGAACTGCTTTTACATCTGTCCAAGGTTGTTTGTGGCGTGACAGAAAACATTTAGAAACGGAGCAAACATCTAGAAATATCTAGACTGTGTAGATGGACATCTATAAAAACATCAGGATGAGAAAATGACTGCCGCTTCCATCAAAGATGAATTGTATTTTTCGTGCAGGACTTTTGTGTTGGCATTCTGGCGACGGCATTATGTACAGTGACATGTTTTTACTATCTGTCCGTGGCTGTTTGTGGCGTGAACTGTGAACTGCATGTTCGGAAAAAATGGCGGAGCAGGCTCAGGGTTGCCACTTTTCTTTGACAAAACACATCTAGAAACGGAACAAACAACATCTAGAAATATCTAGACTGTGTAGGTGAACATCTAGAAAAAACATCCAGATGGGAAAATGACTGCCGCTTCCATCAAAGATGAACTGTATGTTTCGTGGAGGACTTTTGTGTTGGCATTCTGGCGGCTGCATTATACACAGGGAAATGCTTTTACTATCTGTCCACGGTTGTTTGTGACGTGAACTGCATGTTCGAGAAAATAGCATAGCTGGCCTTGTCACGAAGCGGACTGGTTTTGCCTTATTTAGTAATACGTGGCTGCTGGTTTTCTAGTGACTGCCGCTTCCATCGAAGATGAACTGTATTTTTCGTGGAGGACTTTTGTATTCGCATTCTGGCAGCGGCATTATGCACATTGTACCTGTACAGGCTGTTGGTGTCGAGACTCCTGTCTTTTCCACGTTTCACATTGGGCAGTAATGAGCATTGTGTATGCTATTCACTGGCACAGGAGCAGAGCAAGATGGGGACGACCCGTTGCTGTGAAGTTGGAACCGCGACTAACTAACTAACATGATGAATAAATGATAAAAATAAAAGAACACTGTCCAAGTCTTGGAGCTCATATATTGCAACCCCCACCCCCATAATTTATTCACCATCGGTACTCTATGAGTAACGTGGCCAATGTCACGCATGGTAGGTATTTACTTCCCGGGTAGATTTGCGTCTGTTAACTGTTAAAGAAAATCCCTCTAAAAGTATTGCCTTGACAGATGCTTCCCGTGATGGCTTGACCTGTTGGACCTTCACATATACTAGAAAATGGCGTAGTGCAATATAGGGTGACTATACCCCCTTTCTCGTCGTCGTCCTGGCTTCACAAATAATTTCCAGAACATTCCGAATATTACGCTGTATTTAAATGGGACTTTGTGGACCGCACAGTCGTTCACTGGTGTGAACACATCCTTCCTCTACTGGGAGCTGTGCACTGGTGGGGACACATCCTTCCTCTACTGGGAGCTGTGCACTGGTGGGGACACATCCTTCCTCTACTGGGAGCTGTGCACTGGTGGGGACACATCCTTCCTCTACTGGGAGCCGTGCACTGGTGGGGACACATCCTTGCTCTACTGGGAGCTGTCCACTGGTGAGGACACATCCTTCCTCTACTGGGAGCCGTGCACTGGTGGGGACACATCCTTCCTTTACTGGGAGCCGTGCACTGGTGGGGACACATCCTTCCTCTACGGGGAACCGTGCACTGGTGGGAACACATCCTTCCTCTACTGTGAACTGAACCTCGAATATATTGAAGGCAAACAACAACAGTTACTACTATGCCAAAAAGGCATCCACAATAGCATTACACACAGGATCCAGACCCCAACGGACCAGGATATGTGAAGAGACAAGATCATGAAAGTCATTTGACAAGGCTTATGTGGTAATGATGATGATAATGATAGTGACCTGCATACGTATATATTCTTTCAGGGGAAAAGAAAGACACTGAAGAACATCGTGGCATCTGAAAAGAACAGTGGGAAACGAGGCAGAGGCAGAACGTGAGAAATGATGTTGGATGGTATGAAGCGGTGGTATAGAAGAATCGGCAGAGTTCACCCAGGAGTCCAAGGACAAGGATCTGTGGAGAGACATGAACGTCTACGCCAGCTGGCAGGGCACATAATGAGTATGATGATGATGATGATGATGATGATGATGATGATGATGATGATTATGATGATGATTATGATGAGACAGATATTTAAAAACATTATGATGATTTGAAACATCACATACAAATAGATAATATGACCATTAAAAGAACTTAAACATACAAATACCTGGGTACAATCTTCAACTGCTCCAACATAATAAGGGAAGAAATACAAGCTAGAATAAATTCTGGAAATAAGATATACTATGCACTACAACATCTACTAAAATCAAAGGCGCTATCTCTTAACACCAAGCCCACAATATACAAAACACTGATTAGACCAGTTGTGTTGTATGGCTTTGAAACCTGGAGTACAACTAAAGGAGACGAGGCCTTGTTACAAACCTTTGAGAAAAAGGTCTTAAGACGCATCTTTGGGCCCATTGGAGATACACAAGTAGAGAGTGGAAAAGAAGAAGCAACAAAGACATTTATGATCTGTTTAAGTCCCCGCTAATCACTGGTATCATGAAGGCTAATAGATTGCAATGGCTGGGGCATATAGAAAGAATGGAAGATAATAGGGAAACAAAACTCGCTTACACTCAAGAAATAAATGACCGTAAACCCCGAGGTAGACAAAGAAGACGGTGGAGAGATAATATACATACAGACCTACAAACACTTGGAATCAGCTACTGGCAAGAGAGGTCAATCAGAGAGCCGAATGGAGACGGAGAAGAAGAAGAGGAGGAGGAGGAGGAGGAGGAGGAGGAGGAGGAGGAGGTTTAAAAGATCAACGGTAGAAGAGACAGAGACGGAACGATAATAATAACGCTAGATAGTCTAAGACGGTGACTAAGACCGATGTGGGAGAGACATGAATGCCTACGCCAGTTGACGGGACACGTGATGATGATGTTGGTGAAGATGATAATGATGTATTAGACTATTTTATGTTATAATATCATTTTATGTTATAATATCTGCATACATAGATTTTATTTTATGTGGGAGATGGGAGAGACAGATTTACGTTTTGTTTGTTTGTTTGTTTGGGTTTTGTGTGTGTGTGTGTGTGTGTGTGTGTGTGTGTGTGTGTGTGTGTGTGTGTGTGCGCGCGCGTGCGTGCGTGCGTGCGTGTGCGTGCGTGTGTGTGGGGGGGGGGGGGGTGTCTGTAAATGTGAATTTCTTCTGTGGGCTAAAACCGAGTCCATTCATTTTATTCCAACTTCTTTTGTGTGCACTTCATGTTCCCCCATTTACGTCTGCTGGTCAAAGTGGGAAGATCTAACCGAATTAGGATTGATCTCTTACCCGAACAATGATTTCCCCTGAGGTCAAGGAAAGAGGTCACGTGTTGGGATCAGTCAGTACTAGCACACTATCTCCCAGACAGGGACAGCCTCGCTTTGACAAATATGACCTACGTGGCTCCGAGTACACAGCTGTACATCCAGTATAACTTCACTGGTAATACTTTACATCCAGTATAACTTCAGTGATTTTACTTTACATCGAGTATAACTTCAGGGATATTACTTTCATACGTATGTGCCATGCTGATAAGCGTGGGCGCTCATGTTTCGCCATCTCACACGATCACCAGAGTCGTGGATCAGTTTAGTGTTCTTGTCTCGATCACGCCACGTGGCCAAACCATTCAGATATTTACTGTTCTGACTTCCTTTTGTTATTTCCTCCTCAATCTTGTCAGTTGTCACTAAGTTCTTCTAGGTTGTTTTTTTTTTTATCATAAGGTGCCCAAAAATGTTGACTGCCCACATCTTCTTCTTCTTCTTCTTCTTCTTTCGTTCGCTTGAAACATGTCTACAACTGCAATGTCGTCTCTTGTATGAATCTAACAGTCTTTTTTAGTTCATTCAGCGGTCCATAGAGTTTATCTTCCACTGTTGTCTCTCTAGGCCAGAAGGTTCGCCTGGATATGTTGTAGTTTGGGCAATCCTGGAGTATGTGCTCTGCTGTCTGCGACGCCAAACCACATGTGCACATGGCTGAGTCACCAATCTTGAATTTTGTATACAAGTGGTTGCGTAATCTATTGTGTCCTGTTCTGCCCACATCTAATTTCTTTAATCAGTTTACGGTATTCATTGGTTTCTTGTGGGACTTGTTCATTGTTTGTTGTTTTTTTTTTTTTTTTTTTTTTGGGGGGGGGGGGGGGGGGGGGGGGGGGTCCATTGTATTCTTTGCATTTTCCTCACAAACTGTCATTAGATGTTTTTCGGCTTATCTGATCACTGTCCACGTTTCACATCCATACAAAAGTATATGTTATCAGTTATCAGATGGGGTATCTTCATTGCACTCCGGACATGTCCATAGGTGCTCAGAACCTCCCCCAGCATATGCATCAGCGTCCGGTGGCTAATAGTGCCAGTTCTGTGTTGGTTGACGAGGCGCCTTGTTTTCCCGATGTACCTCTCGCGTCTGGCCGTGCCGATTCCCAAGTCTTTCATCCTGGACAGCGATGTGGATTCACTGACATCAAAGTCCTCTGTTCTCGCCATATCTTTGAGGACGTTAATAACATCGGCACGATCCATGGGCTGGCCATCTACAGGGGTGCAGAGCCAGCCAGTTTATCAGCTCGTTCATTTCCCTCGACTCCCGCATGTCCCTGGACGAAGATGAAGGTGACTTTACGGACAACAGACTTCCGCAGCGACTCAGTCCACTGTCTACGTACAGATCCAGCTTCGACCTTCTGAATCATGCTCATTGAATCACTTAGTACACACACGTTGGTATAATGCTGTGATTCCAGCCATATGAAAGCCTGTGTAACTGCCATCACCTCCATCGTCATGCTGCTCGTGGTCACAGAGTGGGAACCACTGGATTCTTGAACGGTTCGGCCCGCTGAACGGGCTGTAAATGCCCACGCACATCTCTGCTGCTTTACAACAGATCCATCTGTATAGATGAGCACTTCGGGGCTATCTGAGTGTTCATAGATGAGCGCGTTTACCTCTGCATTGACATCCGCAGGGTTCTGCTCTCTGCAGCGTTTGTCGAGTGTGATAATGCAGGAGAAAGTGCACTTAAAAGCTGGAGGCACCGGCACCCATTCCTTGCCGGGGTTGATACTGGTAAGACTGCAGACCTGTCTGACGACATCTTCCGCCCGACCCATCCATGATTTGCCCCTCTTTAGCCTGTCACCCTTTTCTCTGAATATAGCGTCATGCAGAGGGTGCTGCTCATCTGCACTTATTTTTAAGTATGCACGAGCTCTCCAGATCTTGATCCTGTGTTTCATTGTCGGGAAGTCAAGGAGGTATCTCATTGCTACACAGCTGGTGTCTCTCGTGCAGCCCAAAATGATGCGCATGGCTTCGTTTTGTACCTTTTCAACAAAAAGTATATGTTCGATGCAGCACTTCAACACTCTTTTTCTCGGTGCAATTGACATCTTTGTATTAGTCAGCATGTTTTCCGTCTTGCAAAAGGCCACCTTTTTCATAGCGATTCTCGTTCTAAACTCTTCAAGTCACATCCAATTAGATCTTATTACAGTTGTACCGATTCACTTGTTTAAGAATATTCCAATTCACCCTATATTAATTGTGGTATTTCTTTCTTCGTGGAGACGACCATTATCTCTGTCTTCTTACAATTTAATTCAAACCCATTTTTCGTTCACTGTGTACATAAACCGCATCTACTAGATGTTGCAGATCCTGTTATTTGATAATAATCCTGTTAAAAGTCAATACTGTATCCTCCGCATATCTGATGGTAATGATGGTATATCCCCAATGGTGTTTAGGCTCGTAACATCTAAATTTCTAAAAATATTGTCACTGTATAAAAATAAAAGATCTGCAGACATTACACATCCCTGTCGCACAATAATTAATAATATTTAATAAGATCATATTGACCTTGTTCATTTTCAATCACTATAGCAGCTTGTTATTTCCAACTGGCCAATACTTAAATTTTCAGAGCTTCGCACCTGTCCAGTACAAACGGGGCTTAGTACGGACCCTGTTTGACCGTGCTAGGAAGATATGCACCCAGGACACACTGACAGAGGAATTTAAAACTCTGAAGAATGCCTTAAACCTGAATGGGTACTCCACAGGATTTATAAAGCGCCACTGCCAACAGCCCAAACCGAAATCAGAAGTAACTACAGTCCCTAAACTCAAAGTATTCATCCAGCTAACCTTCCGAGGAGATGACGTAATGCAACGTCTGCGGGACCGGCTCACCACAGCAGTCGAGCGAACATTCTGTGCTGCAGCTCTAGTCATCAGGTACAGAAACACACCAATCCCAGTCCCAGCAGTAAAAGAACCTGTAGCTTTGTACGCCAAATCAAATTGTATTTACCAATTTACATGCAGATGCGAGGCCATCTACATAGGCAGAACTGAGCGACAGTTACATTGCAGGGTTTCGGAACATATCCCGAATTGGTTGGACAAGATACTACACACAGAAGATGGTAGCCTAGGCAGGCCGACACACCTGGAAAAGTCTGGCTTCATCGGTCGGGAGACACGTGTTCGAGAGTGGGCACGTGGTTGAAAGAGACAGTGCCTTCCGTGTGTTGTTCAACACACAAAGTAGTCGATTGTTAAAGTTTGCTGAAGCTATTCTAATCAACCTTCGTAAGCCGTCCTTGTGTAAGCAGAAAGACATGTTAGTCAGTTTAAAATTACCGTGGTAGACAATCGACATTACTGTGCGAACATGTGTATATTTCAGTTTGAAGGATTTATCTAATTAATTCACGTAAGTTGTGTGATTTCTGCAGTATGTACCTGACGAGATGCAGCGAAATATGCCAGGCATTAAATCGTGCAATCTATTGTTTGTGTCTTCGTTATTCAAAAGAATATCAGCAATTCTTCGTCTTCTTCTCTTCTTCTCTAGTCCATGCCGTGTGGCGCAGGTGGTCAGATCTGTCCACATATCTCTGTCTCGTGAGCTACCATTCATTTAATTTCATGCTCTCTATTCCATGATGTCAAATTGCCCAGCATCCTCTCTCTTGGCATCCCCCAGTCTTTCTCGCCCTCTAACTATCCCGTTGTGACGACCTACTCCAGCTTTCCCCTTCTCATGACATCCCCAAAGAATATGGATTGATCTCTTCTGATACGAGTAACCAGTTCTTTTTGTGAGTTAACTTCTTTCGGGTAATCTTCATTGCTATTTTTCATTGCACGAAAAAGTAATTTGGCAGAAAACAGATCTGATGCACAAGATTTCAATGTTGTAGAAGACCGGTTAACCGATTCATTTTTTTTTCTTCATAATTCGCATATCCTTTACAGGACATCACTGTCAACAGTGTCATCTTTCAGCTGTCTGTTGATTTCTTGGCAAGATTATGCTCAGTAGTTTGCCATTGCTTTCTGAGCGGCCGGCCCAGTTATCCCGCAAGTCACCAGCGGGGGGACGAACCGTCCCAGTTCTCGCCCTCTACGAGACTCTGCGTGATAAACGGGATTACGGAGAAAGTGGTGTAACAAAACAAAAAGTAGGTTTGGACTAAACATGGCACACTACAAATGAACAAGTACTGTACATTTCCGTTCACTGAGCATTGAAATTGTGGAAGATACCACGAAACAAAACAAATAATACGATGACCACAGTATGGCGATATATCATCCTTCTATCCAAATAGGAGGTCATATATGTCAATAGTTTATCCTTCGGCACTAAATCAGCTATGTTTACCAATTGACAACAAACACATCCTGAAAACTAAATACTTTAGGCATGTAAAAATACATGGGTGTCTGAACAGATAACTGGATGGAGGTGTAGCGGGGTAGCGGAGGAGAGGAAGATCTAGATCAATGTAACAATGTGTCTCGGGGCGATTTCGAACCCATAATTAGATGCATGCTTAGGTAGCTCCACAAGATCTGTTCCCGGTGCACGGGGACGGGGCAGATGGGTGTAAGGCTGGCAGGGTTGCCACTTTTTTTTTAGACCAAAAGTATCTAGAAATGGCCCAATTAACATCCATAAATATCTAGATTTCGTTGGAAAGTATCTAGGAAAAATATCCAGATTGAGAAAGTAAGAAATTACATATGTATTGATGTGACTGCCGCCCTCCCTGGCGAAGAGTTTACGGCTGTCGCCGTAATCCCGTATATTCTCGTGAGTAACGCAGCTGCACACGAACCGGCAGCGGTTCGAGCCGCGCTGGTAATTTAAGGGGTATATGAACCGGTCGCTCAGAAAGCAATCGCAAACTATCTTGCCTAGTTACATCAACAGCATCTGAAAAATTCTGATATTGACTGCAACGTCCTGTAACGGATATGCAACATTTTTAAAAAATTGATGTGACTTACCTATAGAATCATGTCCTCATCTTCACTGATGATGCACTCTCACAAGATGCACTTAGTGTGGATGATGAAGTTGAAGCTTCAGATTCAAAATGACTCTGGTATGCTTTAGCTGTTCCAATTTCTTTTAATACACTATCAGGGAGCTGATAAGTTGAACAGCATTTTCCTGCTCTCATCAGGCCAAATCTTATTGTCAAGATAGCATTTAAGAGGTCAAGTTTCATCCTGTTTCTTAGTTTACATTTTGTATAATTCACTGTACTGAAAACTCTTTCCGCATCAGCATTTGAATGGGGTAGTATCAAATCATGGCAGACATCGCATATTCAAAGAGCTTACAGAATAGACTGTTTCCTGAGGCATCTTTAAATTGTCTTATTTCACTCCAAAAAGCTTCAGTTTCTGTTTTGTTTGTCCAGTCAACCAAATTTATTTTGGTTAACTAATATTCTGCTTTTGCCACACTATTATCAGTAGCCCTTAAAAATTTAATAACTTGACAATATTTAGGTATGTCCTTTACTGGCTGAGATATGTTGTTAATAGAAAAGAATGAAATATTCTTCAATACATATAAATTTTCAAGAAGTCTCTGCTTCAGTTGATTGAATAATGAGACAAGAAAATCTTGACAGCGCTTTCTTAAGTTGTTCTCTTCATTTTCTGTTAACAGTCCTTTTGTTTTTAAACCATCAATTTTTGATTCGATTTGGTATCCTAGGTATGGCTTAGGAGCCAAATAGCTCTCTATAGTGCAAGTGAACAAGTCAGCTTTACAAGTTGGCAATATAAGTCTTTTACCAATTGCGTGAAATATCAAAGTGAGATCGTCAAGTAATTTAACTTTATCAACATTTTGAGATTCAAATAGTTTATTAACTTTTTGCACTTCACTTAAAATGGGTTGTAAAAAGAGAAGGAATGCAAAAAATTTTTCATCACTGTACATTCCATATAGTATTTCAGCTGTGTAGCATTTTTCACTTTGTCTTGTTATTTCGAAGTGCGTCTTCAACTCCAACCATTGGTTCACAGTTACTTCAACAGCTGGTTGAATTGATAACCATCTAGTTTTGCAATATGACAGAATTTTCAGTGGTGGGGAACTATCATTTAATGCTTTATATAAATTGTTATTGCTGTTGTCTGACAGATGATTTGGAGAACCAGTTATGTGTTTCAGCAATAAGGAATTGCAAATTCCTTAGTAAACATTCTGATGAGGCATGTGATAATGCTAGCTGCAAGGAATGACACGCACATTTTATGAGGATTAAAGATGGGATATCTTCCTTAAATTTTATATAAACGCTATGGTTGATATCAACCATTATCGAGGCATTATCTGTACCAGTTGCAGCCAAATTCACGTGAAAAGAATCACAAAGTCGGCATTACAACAGTAAGTCGCAGCACAGTGTGTTCACAGTTCAAATAATGTTATTATAATTTATGCGCCGTTTTACTCATTACCAGGGGGTTGCCTGATTGTTGAGCGTTGACCCAAGTCAGTTCAAAGTTTAAATAATGGCAGTTACCATAATTTACGCGCGTCCAGACCAAACATAAAATGGGTAAATGACACCGAAAGAAAAGTAAAATCTAGAAAGTATTCAAAATATCCGACTCCAAATGAAAAGTATCTAGAATTGCATCCAGCATCCAAACGTCAGAAAACGGTATCCAGATGCCGACAAAAACCTCTAAATCTGGATATAAAATATCTAGAATGGCAACTATGAAGGCTGGTTGTATAGTTAGCCTTCTGGCGCTTCACTTCTCTGTGCATCATCATAATCACCATCGTCGTCTTCGTCACCATCATCATAGTCGTCTTCGTTTTTATTATTGTCATCATCATCGCCGTGGTCTTCATCATCATCGTCGTTATCATCATGCCGATAAGCGTAATTTACTATGCTGCACATGATCACTGGGGGAGAGGGGGTGTGTTTAAAGACTAGAGAATCGGCTTATTGGACCGGGTTTTATACCACACGGCCCGGTCTCTTATCACAGGGAGGCCTGCCGAAAGGGCCGCACAAAGCACCAACTCCGTGGCTCCAGCGACCAAAGCTGAAGTCTCCGAGAATGTTGTACCCTTGAACCGAACGATGATGTCTGGAATCGAATCCAGGACCTTGGGAGCTGCTTTCCTCTCCCGATGATGTCATGTCGCCAATCTATCCAGGTATTTATCTCTTTGCGTTGCCCTTGCTCTTTCCCTGTCAATTTTGCCGGCTGTCATTAAGTTTTCAAGTTTATGTAAATTATAGTGTATCTTGCATAGATACGAGGAGGATTCAAAGGAAAACCTTAATTTTTTTTTTATTGTTTTGTGGTGAATATATTCTGGGGGGAAAAGTCATGAACAAATGTATAAAATTTCGATGTAGTCACCACTGCGTTCAATGACAGTTTCTAGCGCCGATAAAGTGCTTGGATTTCTGTAGAAAACAAATGTCTTGGTCGTGCTGTACCTCTTTATCCAAACGAACAAGTTTTTCCTCCCAATGACTTTTTGAGTTGCCCAAACAGGTTTAAATCACACAAGGCTAGGTCTGGCGAGGACTGGGGGTGTGGTACACTCTGAAAGTGAAGGTCATTGTTTTTATTTTTAAAAAACGGATAGGATAGGAGAACGCTGCTCCTCTTTGGTGCATGTCAAAAGTGGGGCGGCCATCTTTACACTGCCATTATGGCGTCACGCGCTTAACATTCTTGACATCCTCAACAACATTGACAGGTTACAAGACAATGGCTTGGTTATTGTAATTTCACATTTTAAAAGTGTTCATGTATATCCCCCTCGTTTAATAGGTGTATCTGTTGTACAGCCAAGAATGGAGAGAGAGAGAGAGAGAGAGAGAGAGAGAGAGAGAGAGAGAGAGAGAGAGAGAGAGAGAGAGAGAGAGAGAGAGAGAGAGAGAGAGAGAGAGAGAGATTGATTGTATAGAGTGCAGTGATATTAATTCTCAAATTCAGTTTTCATCTGGTATCTATTCCTGGACCTGTCCGACATGGGAAATGATACCAGTAGTTAAGCTGTCTTATTACAGCTGAAAAAAAAGGGGGTGGGAGGGGGGGGGGGGAGGGGTTTGTGGTATCATTGGAACACGTGAACCCTTCTCCCGCTACAACATGGAGAAACTATATAGGAAGTGCTGCATTTACTTCCCTTGACAGATTTTTCCATGATTGCATTTACTTCTCATGACAGATTTTCAGTCAGCATTTTATCTACATTTAGTTTTACTTTCTCAACCGACATGTAGAAAACTTGAACAAAGCATATATTTATGCGTAACTAAACTTAAACAAGAATAAACAGTACACTCATTAAATATAAAACTTGAACTAACAGTATTTTAAATATTACAAATACAACACATAAACAAACAGTAAATTTTTAATGTAACAAAAATGACACATGAACAAGCAGTAAATTTTAATATAACAAAAACAAAACATGAACAAACAGTAATTATTAATGTAACAAAAACAACACATGAACAAACAATACATTTTTGATGTAACCAAAGCGACACATGAACAATCAGTAAATTTTAAATGTAACAAAAATAACACAAGAACAGTAAATTTTTAATGTAACAAAAATAACACAAGAATAAACAGTAAATTTTCAATGTAACAAAAACAACACATGAACAAACTAAATTTTCAATGTAACAAAAACAACACATGAACAAACAGTAAAATTTTCAATGTAACAAACACAATACATGACCAATCAATAAGTAAAGGTTCCTCCTGGAGCAGATACTGCTGTTGGTGTCTCAAGTGTTAAGCTTCACATATTCTAGGCCATGACACATGCGATGTGATGGCTAGTATCCTTTCTCATCGCCTGTCCTTCCCAAACTATTTCCAGAACATTCTGCAGTGTCTGGTAGCCTTTGTATGAGGCAGTGTTGATCCCAGAGCAGTAAGGTGGAAGGGAGGGGAGAGATCTTGTCTGTCCCTGCTAGGATTTGAACAGAGGTCATTGCCTCAGTAGGCCCATGCTCTAATGACCATGTCACAGTGGCTCTCAAACAAACAGTATCCAAGATTTTGAAGGGGGAAAACATCATTATATATTATACAAGGGGGCTTCAAATGAAAACCTTAAATATTTTTTATTGTTTTGGTGAATATATTCTGAAAAAGTAAAGAACAAATGTATCATTTTTCGATGTTGTGAAAGCTGCATTCAATGCAAGTCCTCCAGCGCTGATAAAGTGCTTGGATTCATGTAGAAAGAAATTCTCTAGGTCATGTGTGTAATCACTCATACACCACTTGCTGTAGCTCTTCATCAGACTGACAAGTTTTGAAACTTCCTACTCCACTCATACACTTGCTGGACTGACAAGCATGCATCACCATTCTGGACCTTCATTCACCAATGAATTTCTATAGGTTTCACTCCTTCACTGGGAAAAAAAAACGATAATAGAACCTGCTCTTCTTTGGTGCATGTCTAAAGTGGGGCGGCCATCTTTAAACTGTCCTTATGACATCACCGTATTTATCTGCACCATGACGTCACATGCTTAACACTCTTTACATTCTTAACAATACTGACAGGTTACAAGACAATGGCATGGTTATTGTAATTTGTATCACATATTTAAGATTTTCATTTGAATCCCTCTCGTATATTTACAAAAGATAGTAGACATTTTTTCATCAATAAAACAAAAACAAAAACACATCTACACAATTGATATATATATATTTTTAATGAGTAGAACATTTTAAAGTGTGGCCTCTTTTAATGAGAACATTCTGGAACAGACATCACACAACCACAACAGCAACCAGTGTTATGATGATGGATGAAACTGAAGAATACGAAATGAGAGAAACATAAAGTTATATATCAATGTTGCATGGTCTTTGCAGGATGTTGTGACCGAGCCCGGGTTGAATTACCAGGTGATTTTATTATCAGTAGTTTGCAATAACTAGTACATCTAACATCTCTGCAAAAAATAAAATGTGCGAACACACAATTTTATTTTAACTAAGACATACTATGCTCATTGTTTATTCCGTACATTAGCACAGCCTATTCTGTATTAACTAAAACATATTTTGCTTAATGTTTACTCCGCAGATTTACAGCTTCTTCTTCCTGTTTTCATCTTTCAACAGAGCACAAGCCCACAATCAACTTACACCAAGCCCGTTATTCTCTTGTTCATGACTGGGTGGAATTTGCGGCTGATGTTTTTTACAGGACAAGGTAGCGAGTCTCACACCAACCCTGCTTAGTGGTCTCTGGTAGATTAGAGCGTTTCCAATCTTTGCTTCCCTTGTGGCTGAGAATGGCACCACGAGCAAAATCAACATGAACTGACAGCCCCCAGCACAGAAAGATCTGACCAATGTGCTGGGCCCTACCTGGTCAAACTCAAAAGTGCTCGGTAATGACAGATGGGAGTCTCTGTGGCGGCATGATTATGCCACCTGCCTCTCATTTCGAAGGTTGACGTCGTTCGGTTCATGAGAGCAATTTTCTTGGAGACTCCTGGGGGTTGTTGCTGGAGCAATAGAGTTCTTGCTTTGTGCGGCGCTTTTGGCAGGCCACCCTGCGGGAAGAGACGGAGCCATATGGGATAAAGCCCAGTGCAATGAAATCGATTCTCTTGCCTTTTAAATATTTAGTTATGAGAGATGGAGAACAACTGTTTTTGACATTTCCAGCAGGAAACTAACATGAATTAAATTCAAAGATGCTTAAAAATGTTTCATGTATGAAAATATTTGGTATTTGGAATGTGTCTTCAACATAGACAGCAATGATGATATAAAATTGGTCCACTGTTTGAGCATTTTGTTTATGTCTGGAGCTACACTGGCATAGTGGTTAGCACACTGGCCGTCCACGACAGTGGTCCCAGTTCAATCCCCAGCAGAGGCAGGATTACATTTATTGACCAGTATGGTACCAAGGTGGACACAGTCTCATACACATGGATACCAGACACATGTTAGAATGTTTTGGGAATTACCTGGCATGGATGACGAAGAGAAAAGGAACTAGTCACACCACCTCATGTCATAGTATAGAATATGTAAAAACCTTATACTAACAGCCAAATGGCAGTATTTGCATTAGGACTATGTTTATCTCATATTTCCTGCCTGCCATTTGTGTGGTTTACTGTTGTGTAAAATACGAATAAGTGAAAACAATGAGGTAATGGCACAAGTGCACTCGGACAAGGGTTTCATGCCAGCTCTCATCGCTCGCTACAGGAGGACAAGACTGGCCACCTATGCCTCCATGCACTACGGCCTAATATAATGTAATGATGCTAACACATCACATGCCAACAGCAGATCCTCGCTATAGGACTTGTTTTATATTTTCAAAACATCACTACACAGGTTGGCGGCCAAATGGTTAGGATACTGGCCTCTCAAAGCTGGCGATATGTTTGCTCAGCTTTGACAAAGTTAAAAAGTTAGCTGAATATCCTTTAAGGACATAGCAGTCAACCCCAGCATTTTATGGTTCTTCATGGTTCCTGGGCAAGTTTATGTTCAGTAGTTTGCTATTACTTTCTGAATGACCGGCAGCCATACCATTTCATAAATAACCAACACAACTGTGTTTTGAACGTGGTATGCGGGATTACGAACTGTGTCCGTAACGCCTTTGCCATGGAGCAGGCTAGCTTTGACAAGCCAAAGTGTTTATTTAGTGATCTACACAACAAAGACAGTTATCTGGATTTAATTCCCAGTTATCGTAAGTTTATTGTTCTCCTACCATACAACTGAGGGGTAAATTCAGCCTCATAAAACGCATGTCGCCTCATTATCTACAGACTAGAATATGTGAGTGCCTGACATGTAACACCTCAATGACAGTGTTTCCTGTGGGATTACCAAGTACTGTTTTCACAACTGGAAACCGACACATTTTTGGTTTGCGCCCAGTGAAGGATATCACAAGAAACGTCTCCTTCTAGAATGCTTAGGGCAATGACAGTATCGCCTGTGGGACTAACAAGTACTATTTTCACCACTGAAAACTGACAAAAGTTTGGTTTGCACCAAGTGAAAGGTATCACAAGAACATTCCTTCTTCTGGAATGCACAAGGCAAACAAAATAGAGGCAGACCTAAAAACACACGGAGACGAGAATTAGAGTCGAAGACGACTAATATGAGGGGGATATGAGCTGCAGGAGACAGCAAACGTTAGGATGTCTTGACATAAGATGGTTGGGGGCCCTATGTTCTCATGGAAGATGAGGGAAGAAGTGACAGGTATCAAAGTTTGTACCATCACCTGACAACAAATGTATTTGACTTCATCATCAAGACAGTACAAATGTATGACAATTCAGTTATAAAGGACCAGTTGGAGCTTGTGTGAGGACAACTGGACTATCATTTAGATGTCTGACACTGGGGAATTAGAGGAAGTACTGTAGTATGTTGGCACTGTCATGTGATGGTGCAAACAAGTGCCACAGTATGTAAGTACAAACAAGTAGTATGTACCAGCATAATTACAGCACTAACATACTACAACACTTGTGTGCAGTTACACATTACAGCACCTACATAATACAGCACTTTCTTTTTATACCAGCACCTCAAAGAACATAAATATTATAAACAATGAAAATCCAAAAGCAAATATTTATTACAATTAGAGGTCTTGTAATGTAAATGCCTTTCTGCATCTTTTAAGACAATGTTGAATGAAGGAAAAACAAGATAGTATGTATTACAATTAGAGGTCTCATAATTGTAAATGCCTTTCTGCACTATTTGAGACAATGCTGAAGGAAACACATGTGTTACAACCTTCAATAGTAATTAAAAAACGTAAGTACAACTGAACAGAAAGTTATAAAAGGTGACAAAATGAAAGTAACATTACATGATGTGCTTCTATATACAATGATAAATGGATGTAAGATGGTGACAACAATGCAGATGTTTGAATACGATGCAAGAGGGATAACTCAGTATAAACTTGTCTTTTTCATAATTCTTAGGAATTCCTCCTGGTTTATCTCCCCATCTCCATCTCTGTCTGCTTCATCAATCATCTCCTGTAGAGGGAAACGTTCGGATAACAAACAACAGCTTTTGAACAGAGCACTATACAATCAGTCAGTTTCAGTCAGTCAGTCTCAGTCAGTCACTCATTTAGTTTGTTGGCTATTTGTTAGGTTGGTTAGTTAGTTAATCTGTTGGGGTATCATCCTTGCACTCCAGACAAGTCCACAGGTGCTCAGTACCTCCCCCCAACATGTGTTGTGTTGTTTGTCCATCAAGAATGATGATGACCATTCATTTCATCCAGTGGGGTTGAAAGTATGGAGCCGTGAGTTCTAAGATGGCTGATAAGGCCTATTTTGGCTTTAAATGTTCTTTGACAATGTGGACAAATATTGCTTGACGTCTTTGGAGGAGGATTTCTTGCAGTGGTTTTTCTGTCCTGCCTTTTCTTCACAGCTCTTGCAGTCCTGGTAGCCTCACACGTGACTGCACCCTTGCGTAATGATGCACGCCACGAATTTCGGTCTCTGGCTGCAGTCTCCCAGGTGTCATGATGAATTCCAAAAGCATTCAGTGAGATTTTCAGTCTTTAAAGCGTTTCCTCTGGCAACCAAGGGAGCGTTTACCATAACGCAACTCGCCGTAAAAAATTAGTTTAGGGAGCCTGTGATCTGGCATGGTTAAGTGACCAGCCCAGCGAATCTGATTCTTTATCAGTAGAGTGTGGATACTGGGCATGGACGCTCTTTCTAGGACTTCAGTGTCTGGGATCTTGTCTTGCCATTTAATCTTCAGTAGCTTCCTAAGGCAGACTGTGTGGAAGTTGTTTAATTTCCTAGCGTGTCGCTGATAAACAGTCCAGGTTTCACAAGCATAAAGCAGTGTGGATAATACAACTGCTTTGTAGACTTTCAGCTTTGTTTGCAGGCTTATTCCATTTCTGTCCCATACAACATATATGACTAACAGTGCCAGTTCTGTGTTGGACTATGAGGCCCCTCATTCTACCAACGTACCTCCCATGTCTGGACATGCCAATACTTATTCCCAAATCTCTCATTCTGGAACACTATACAGTTCAACTACCAATGCACATCATCATCATGTGCCATGGCGATAACTGGAGAGTAATGGTTCACCATCTCGACGATCGCCAGCGTCTTCAATCAGGTCTGATCCCTGCCTCAATTATACCATGTGGCCAAGTCACATCTGCCATGCAGCGCACACGAACAACAAAGATGGGAAAGTTATAAACAACAATAAGTGCGGCGCGGACAGTGAACGCACACGGGTAAACGTGGAAACAAGACGTCAGAGAGAAACAGACGGAGGACAACAGACATGAAGGAAGGACGGCACGGAGATATCATCATGGCACGATCTTGAGAAGCGAACTGAGAAAACGATTTAACATCTGGAGAATCTAATGCAAGGAGGGAATGAAGGAGGAATCGACGATATATTGAGAACTGAAAGCGATTAGGCACGAAACACAGATCAAAAGCAGAAGGATGAAATAGGATGCGATGGGCCGGTATCCAAGTCGAATGATCACAGAAAGGTCACACAACAAATAATATCCAAAGTTCGGTGGCGTGAGTAAATTAGTTAAGAATATTTATGTGAAGGCAGAACTCTGTAGGTATATGGGATAGGGCAAACGACATGTTTGACCATAATTGTAGTCGTATTAAATAGGGACAGCATGAGCAGAGGCGATGGAATGCGTGAATGGTTGAATCATATTGATTACCAGGCATGCCATCTGATTCATCAGCGTTGTATATAACCATTGTTAGTTCTAGTATACCAAATTCACATGGTTTGATTCAGAAAACTAAACCTAGATGTTTTTTTGTTTTTTTTTAAATTCGCATATCCTTTACAGGACATCGCTGTCAACAGCAGCATCTTTCAGCTGTCTGACGATTTCTTGGCAAGGTTACGCTCAGTAGTTTGCCATTGCTTTCTGAGCGGCCGGCTCAGTTATCCCGCAAGTCACCAGCGGGGGTCGAACCGCTCCCAGTTCTCGCCTGCTACGAGACTCTGCGTGATAAACGGGATTACAGAGAAAGTGTTGTAACCCCTCGGCCAGAGAAACCGGCAAACCTAGATGTAATGAGCTAAACATTTGCTAATGAAGGACAATTAAATAAGTAGCAAAAGTTGAAAACTTCTTAGCAAAACTCTCTTCTTTGACTGTGCTCTTTCCCCATAAATTGTGCTAATTGTCACTAAGTTTTCCAGTTTATTTCTCCTCAAATAATGTCTCTCCAAATGAATCTTGACTGTCTGTGTCTCATTTATTTAATCAATTTAAGGCTTTCATTTATTTCTTGAAATTTAAAACAATGTTTCCCCCATTGTGAATTTGATTATGAAGATACAAACAATATATTGCTTAAGTTATTGCCTGGCATATTTTGCTATATCTCATCAGGTGTGGGGAAAAAAGATTAAAAATATAATGTTGCAGACTAAGCGAATTTCAGTGTGCTTTTCATTACTAAATAACCAAAAGTTACGCAGATATGCTGAGGCATCCACTATTCACTCTAGTAAACTACAATTATGCAAGCAGAAAGACATGATGCTAGTCTCTTTAAAACTACCATGGTGACATTTAAATATGTAACAATGTGTTTTGTTGATTTCAGTTGAAGGGATTCATTTATGCTACTTCCTTTTATATTGAACTTTTCTCTGTAGTATGTTCCTGGCTAGATAGAGTCATATATGTCAGGCAATAAATTATGCAACTTATGTTTGTATCTTCATTATTCAAATGTTTCTAGAAAGACTGCTTCATTGGTTTTTTTCTGGTCTGTTCGTGGAATTCTTTGCATTTCCTTCATAAACCACATTTCCAGTGTGGTTAGATGCTTCAGAAAAGCAGTGAGTTAAATGAACCAAAATGGAAAGTGGAATTGGTGAATTGAAAATATATCAAGACATCATGTGACACAGCTACTGAACACATGTCTAGTGTTCACAGATGGTGCAGTCAGGTGCCATATGAGTTATATTAACCTTGAATATGTCAGAAGTTAACATACTTTGTCTTCAGGTGCATGGACCAGGGCAGACATTGCAATCAAAACTCTATCACATCTCTCTGTCACCTGGCACTTTATTGAAGTTAATGACGCTTATATTCTGTTTTAATTTGTTGCACAGCTGTTCAAGCATTCCACATAAATATTTCTAGGTCTGGGAGTCTCGATGGTCAAGTTGTTAAGCCTCTTGCCTTGCGATCGAAGGTGTGGGAGTTCGATTCCAAACTCCGTCATTCGGTTCACGGGTGCAATATTTCTGGAGACTTCTGGGGGTGATCACTGGAGCTATGGAGTTTGTGCTTTGTGCAACACTTTTGCCAGGCTGCTCTGGAGTAAGAGACCGAACCATATGAGATGAAACCTGGTGCAATGAAGTCAGTCCTCTTGCCTTTAAGCCCTCTTTATTTCCATATCTTTCTCTGCCACTCCTGCATAGGTCGAATTATCTACTCTATTTCTTATATAGATGTTCTCCATAACTACAGTGATCAGAAATGTATTTAACAGCCATGAAAAACATGGCAGACCCTAACATAGTAAAGATACATCATGTGATGAACACAAACTACATTTCAATAAAACGTAGCATACACACCAATTACTGCCTGTTTTGTCAATGAATAGACCATAATCATCACTATGTAGCTGGTGCTCTGCTGAACGCAACACTCATCACAGCCAACCAAAACAGTTTCTTGATCCTTTACCAGTTCTCCTACCTCAAGCATGGTCATGGCCCAGCTGTCTGCAATGTCTATCTTCATGCCGGTCGACTCTTGGCTCTTCTACCAGAAACCATGCCTTCCATCACTGTTCTCTCTAACTTCAGAAATGTTAAATATGACCAAAACATTTCCGTTTTGTGTGTGTTTTTTTTTGTTTGTGTTTGCTCGCTTTGAACTCAAGCGTAGTCCATAAACGTTGATACTACTTCTAGTGCAGTGAACTGATTTTTGCATGTGGGCTAGCTTTCCCTGTTACCAGGGTCCCTTGCCACTAGGCAAACCCACTTTGACTTCTGAGGTACTTGTAATTTACATCAAGGGTAAGAAGTCAGCATTTTAGTCCAACTTACTGCTATTGGGGTTGAACCCGCCACCTCAGGATCAGAACACCGGAAGTTTAAGTTATTAATGTACTTATATCTCTCCTTATTTCACAACATAATTTCTGAAACATTGATGCACCTATCCCTTCTGTTTGACAATCCCCAACACTGACACCATAGATGTCTTTACACCACTGCCTAAGCCACAATCACACTTCACAACTTCTTCATCATTAGCAAACCAGGTGTCTTAGAGGACAAACACTTGCTGCCATAGTTAGTCAACACTTCTTAATATTATTTTTTGGGGAGTAAGTCCTCTGGACCCAAAAGAAACCTCACAATAGCACGCTGTTCTTTAGTGAGCAATCTTTGAGTATTGTTGAAATGTTCAACATGTGTGCTTGAAACTGTGTGTGCAAATACACATGTTGCAATTATTGTCTGCCACACACAGATATCAGGCTAGATGGATATGCCACATAATGACACCGTTTAACTTACCAAAGACCATTTATTAATTGCTTTATATCATTTTGTGACTCATTTACTGATTTGCCCTCATAATATCATCTATCCATGTCTCTTCACAGTTTTTTTTAAAATTCTGCATATCCCTTACAGGACGTTGCAGTCAACACCAGCATTTTTCAGCTGCTGTTGATGTACTAGGCAAGTTTAGCGTTCAGTAATTTGCCATTGCTTTCTGAATGACCGGCCCACATACCCTCTTAAGTTACCAGCACAGCGCGATCCGCTGCTGAATCTGGCACAGCTGTTTTCCCCACGTGGACATATGGGGTTGCGAATAACATCGTTAACCCCTCGGCCAGGGAGACAGTGGGTATTGTCTTACGATGAGTATAAATGAACACAACAGTGAACTAAGGTTACCTTTAATTCTGAGACGCTGACAGTGATGTTTACACACAGAAGCCACAAACAATAGGTTGCATGATTTATTGCCTGGCATATTTCGCTGCAACTCGTAAGATGCATGCTGCAGAGTTATATATCATATGGCTTTCATAAGCAGTATACTTTTGTTTCAGAGGCTGGTCAAAATAAGAAAAAATACGACTAACCTGCAACTCTTCATCTGTCATGTTCTCTCCCAGCTCTTTGGCAACTCTTTTCAAATTGCGGAAAGAAATTTTGCCAGTTTCATCATCATCAAACAGACGGAAGGCTTTGAGGATCTCCTCCCTGGAGTCTTTCTCGCTCATCTTGAGCGTCATCAAGGTCAAGAAATCATTAAAGTCTATGGTGCCTGACAAACATAAGGACACAGGTGTTAACCAAAAGGTCAAAAATGTTGAGTTGAGTTAAGAACCAACATCATTGCACTCAGGACATCACATATGTGCTCTGTCCCCTTGTTCAACAGCCAGCAAAGAGTCATACTACTAATCGTTCCCTCCGCTATCTGATTTAAAGTTCTTCTGGTCTTCCCTCTCAGCTTTGAGATTCTTCCAGAACACCTACCAATCCCCCACAATCTCATTCTTTCCACAAACAGGTTCTCAATCTGTTCCCCCACTTTCTTCATCTGGTCCCACAAACGCATGACCACCTTGGTCCTTGTTGCTTTGCACTACGGCAATTCCAATACACAACCTGTACATTTTTTAGCCCCAAATGCTCCATTTTCCTCCTACCCCTTCAGGCTCCAGCCCTCTTCTTTCTTTTCCTTCCCCCTCTCCCCTATCTCTTCTCCTCCGCTTCTTTTTCTCCCCGCTGGCTGTTGTCAAAGGTCAAGAAATTATTAAAGTCTATGGTGCTTGACAAACATAAGGACACAGGTGTTAACAAAGAGAGTTTAAAAGGTCATATGATCACCTTTATTACACCAAGTTTAAACCCATATGGCTTGGTCACTTTCCGCAGGACTGTTCCTGCCTCTTTTGCCACTGATCTTTCCAATTGTCACGATGTTCTATCTAGGTCTTTTGTGAAGCTACTGCTATGTGTGTGAGCCTGCATGTGTTTAGTGTTGTGACCTGAATATCTGTCCTGTAGGGTTCTCATATGTTGTATGGAATCTGTAGAAGGTTGAGGTACTAATTTGGTCTGTCACAGTGACTCATAATGACTGAGAGACCAAACCATATGGGGTAAAACCTGGTGCAATGAAGTCAATTCTCTTTCCTTTCATCATCATGTGCCATGTCGGTAAGCGTGGGAGGTCATGATTCACCATTTCACTTGATCACCAGAGTTGTGCATCAGCTCAGTGTGCTTGTCTCGACCATATCATGTGACCAAGCCATCCAGGTATTTACTTCTCTGCCTTCCCCTTGTTCTCTTTACCTCAATCTTGCCTGTTGTCACCAAGTTCTCCAATTTATTTCTTCTCATAACGTGACCAAATAATTTTTGACTGTCTATGTTGAATTTCTCTAATCAGTTTACGATTTTCATTTGTTTCTTGTAGGACTTGCTCAATGGTTTTTCTGTCTGTCCATGGTATTCTTTGTATTTTCCTCAGAAACCACATCTCCACTGCCATTAGATGTTTTTCAGTGTGTCTGCTCAGTGTCCACATTTTACATCCATACAAAAGTACAGGCTCTATGTTGCACTTCAACACATTTTCCCCTTGATGGTTCCGTTGCCCTGCTACTGTGTGAGTGCGTGGCGCGACACTGTGAGCTGTGAGTTTCGTGTGAAGTGCTTTTGAATCTGCCCAAGTTTGTGTTTTTTTTGGAACGTGACTGCATGTTCAGGAGCGATGGCAGGTGGCTATGTCCCAGAGTTGACCGGTTTTTGCCTTATGCAGAAATGCGTGGCTGCTAGGCTTCTAGTTGACTGCCACTGCCGTCGGTGATGAACTGTATTTTCATGGACTGTGTGGGTGAACATCTAAGAAACATCCAGATAGGAAAATGACTGCCGATTCCATCAGAGATGAATTGGGTGTTTCGTGGGGGACTGGTGTGTTGACATTCTGGCGGCGGCATTATGCGCAGTGTATCTGTGCAGGCTGTTGTTTGTCGAGACTCCTGTCTTTTCCACTTTTCACATTGGGCAGTGGGGAGCGTTTTGTGTGATATTCACTGGCACAGGAACGGAGCATAATGGGGACGACCCGTTGCTGTGAAGTTAGAACTGCGACTAACTAACTAACTAACTAACATTTTCCCCTTTGCAACTAAAATCTTTTTATTAGTCAGTATGTTTTCCATTTTGCAAAAGGTTTGCCACAGCGATTCTTGTTCTAATCTCTTCAAGGCACCTCCTTTCAGATGTTATATCTGTTCTGAGATAGTTATACTGATTCATTTTTTAAGAATATTCCCATTTATCCTTATAATTATATTGTGGTATTTCTTTCTTCTTAGAGATGACCATAATCTCTGTCTTCTTATAATTTTATTCTTACCCTAGTTTTTCACTGTGTACAATAACAAAAGTCGCTCAAAAGTCAACAGGGTCGACTTTATTGCACCAGGTTTTATCCCATATGGCTCAGTCTCTTTCCGCAGCACGGACAGCGTCACACAAAGCACGAACTCCGTAGCTCTAGCGATGACCCACAGGAGTCTTCGGGAAATTTAACTCATGAACCGAAGGAATCGAACCCGCAACCTTCGGAGCCCGAGTCAAACGGCTTGACCACTTCGCCATGAAGACTCCCAGTAACAATAACATACAAATAAACAACAAAATAAAATAATGTACAATAACAGTATCTACTAAATGTTGCAGATCCTGTTCATTGTCTGACATCAATACTGTATCATCCGTATATCTAATGTCGTTAATGTTATGTCCCAGAATGGTGATTCCTCTCATACCTTCTAAATTTCTTAAAACAATCTCACCATATAGGGATAAAAGATCTGGAGACATTACACATCCCTGTTGCACACTTCCATTAACAGGCTGATACTGACCTACTTCATCACCAATCTTTATGGCAGCTTGTTGTTTCCAATATATGTTTTTCACAAGTCTAAGTTCCTTCCCATCAATTTGTAGATCTGTGAGCATCTTCATCATGTCTTTGTGTAGTCAATGAAGCAAAGATGTAGGTCTTTGGTTTATCTCTACTGAATGCTCGATTAATGTTCTCAGCAAGTACATAGCATTTACCCTTGCCTTCTACAGACCCATGTTGTTCTTCTCCTATTTCAGGTTGTATTTTCTTCCTAGCTCTTTGCATGATGATTCTTAGCAAAATCTTTGTGATGTGGCTCATTATGCTAATTGTTTGATGTTGATCACATTCAAGGCTCCTGATTTCTTTGGGATTGCTATAAATATAGATTTACATAATTCAGGAGGTATATCTCCAGTATCATACATTGTGTTCAGCATCTGGTGACTTGGTCTATTGCATATTCTTCTAAGGATTTGATAATTTCTGATGTGATTTTGTCTGGAACCGGGGTCTTGCCAGTTTTCAGATGGTTAAGAGCATTCTGAACCTCCATCCTCAGAATTAATAGCTCTTCATTATTATTCCGAATACCATACTGTCTTTTGCCTGTAACCCCTTTAACAACAACTACATTTGTAATGTTCGAGGAAAAGAAAGATATTGTACCTGTTGACTCTTTATCTATGTCTGCTATCAACTTTTTGATTTCCTCTTTCTTTGGTTCAAATCCAAGTGCCCTCATGGCCACCTGCAATTTGGAAAGTTAAGAACGGGAACCACATGAGCAAATAAAAACATTTGTCATCTTAGCAAAATTCATGATATCATGTATAGCAAATTGTATCAGTTGATTTTAGACTGCTAAACTACCACAGATTTTTTTACTGCTGCATTATTAAGTCATAAAACTTAATGAACAGGAAAGGAACATCACAATTAAACACATCTATGCTCCAAAGTGACGTAGTGGCTAGACGCTCATCTTCAGCCCTGCGGTCATGGGTTCAATCTACAACGGGGTGGATTCAAAATTATTTTTTATGACCTGGGTTCCCAGGTCGAGCTAGCCTAAAATCCATCCATCCATCATGTGCCATGCCGGTAAGCGTGGGCGGTCATGTTCTGCCATCTCACTCGATCAACAGAGTCGTGGATCAGTTCCGTGTTTCTGTCTCGACCATGCCACAAGGCCAAGCCATCCAGATACTTGTTTCTAGGTCTTCCCCTTGGTCTGTTCCCCTCGATCTTACCAGTTGTCACCAAGTTCTCCAAATCATTTCTTCTCATAACATGCCCAAAAAATTGTGACTGTCTACGTCTAATGTCTCTGATCAGTTTACGATCTTCATTTGTTTCTTGAAGGACTTGTTCATTGGTCTTTCTGGCTGTCCATGGTATTCTTTGCATTTTCCTCAGAAACCACATTTCTACAGCCATCAGATGTTTTTCAGCCTGGCTGCTCATTGTCCAAGCTTCACATCCATATAAAAGTACAGGTTCTATGTAGCATCTCAACACTCTTTTTCTCGTTTCAATTGACATCTTTTTATGTACTAGCAAATGCCCAGAAAAGTAAAGGAGGCTGATGTGATACTGACCCCTATAACCCACCTTGTGCCGACTGCTCTATACAAATATGCATGTAGCACCATATATCCAATTGAGCGGGGGGAATTTCAGGGATTTTACGGTAATTTTTCCATAATCCCATATATCCACATGAGGAACACGACTGCGCGAGATTTGGTAGTGGATCACGTAGCACTGGTTACTTACAGGGTATATGAGCCGGTCGCTCAGAAAGCAATGACAAGAACATCAACAACAGCTGAAAAATGCTGGTGTTGACTGCAACATCCTGCAAGGGATAATGCAACTTCAACAAAAAAATTAAAAACAACAGTAATTTAACAGAAATGCTAGAGAAGACACAATAAGAGTTTCTGTGATAAGTGTGAGAAGAATGATAAGATGCAAAGAATGGGCGTTTGTGTTCTCAAGATGGAACTGCCAAGTTCCCAATACCCGCAGGTCTGTTAGTTTACATTCTTTGCATCTAATTTCAATTTCCTTGACCACACATAACATGCTTTTATTTCATCTGACTCCCTACTCTTCCGGCATGGCTCCTTGTGATTGTTGGTTGTTTCCCCAGCTGAAATTGCTGCAGAAAGAAAGCCATTTTGAGTCAGGAGAAGACATAATGTGGAACACAAAGGCCCCGCTGAGATCCATCCCAAAAGGTTTGACTTCATTGCATCAGGTTTTATCCCATATGATCTGGTATCTGTTCACAGGGCAGCCTGTCACAAGCATCGCACAATTCTGTAGTTCCACCAACGAACATCCGGAGTCTCCAAGACTACTGCACCCATGAACACGAATGACAGAGTCCAGAATCAAACTCACAACTTTTGGAGCCGCTTTCTTCTCCTGATCACGCCTTGTTGTCAATCTATCCAGGTATTTATCTCTTTGCCTTGACCTTGCTCTTTCCCCATCAATTTAGCCAGCTGACATTAAGTTTTCAAGTTTATATAAATTATAATCTCTGAGAAAATTGCACTCGTGAACCGAAACGACATAGGCCTGTATCGAACCCACAACCTTTGGAGCATGAGGTAACAAGCACAACCACTTCACGACAAAGACTACGTACTCCATTCCAAAAGGCCTTCCTGAATTGCTTCTAGCAATGGTGGGGCTGCTGGAAGAAGTGTGTTGTTCCAAGGAGAGCACTCAGAGGTGGGGAATTAGGGTTTTAGACAAACAGGTGAGTAACTATTTTTCTTGGATAAAGGGTCAATATTTTTTTAACAATTACTCAAATCAACACCTGTGAGATGAGATGCTTGAGGAGAGCTGACAGCTTAAGTATCCGAGACTGAGTAAGAAATGATGTTATCAGACAGTGGGGTCAACACCTTGTGCCACATTTTTTGAAAAATAAGATAAAATGGTTTGGACATCTTGTTAGAAAGCGACACCATCAACTGCCAGCACTGGCGCTACATCAAACAAGATTTAAATTAGAGCAAGAATTTGCCTGAGAAGAAAACGGACTGACGACATCAAAGGCTTTGTACAATCACATGGAACAGTACTATCCAGTGCCACCCATCGGGCACTGGAGCGCCAATTATTTCTCCCCATGAAGCTTGACAACACAAGTGGAAAATGATGACGATAATGATTTTCTTAATCGACCTCGAAAATGGAATAGTCGCTGAGCTTGTATAATCAGATGTATTTCTGTCTTCAATGTTCTGTTATAGCAATATTTTTCTTTCTATGTCCTGTCTAGCAGTCTCTGTTCTAATATTGATTATATTCCTTCTTTTATTTATTGTTACAGCAATATTTTTCCTGTCATGCCTAGTCTAGTGCTCTCTGTTCTAATACTGATATTCTTTTCTCTATTTAGTGCTATAGCAATACTTTTTTTGTTCGATCCAGTGCTCTCTGGTCTAATATAGATTAATATTTCTTCTTTTATTTATTGCTATAATAATACTTTTTTTGTGATATCTAGTCCAGTGCTTTCTGTTCTAATTTTGATAATATGGAGCCTTCTGTTGTTTGTTTTTGCAATATTATTTTTTTCTCTGTGCCTGGTTCTATTGGTGTCTGTTCTAATATTGATATTATTCCTTCTTCTGTTCTAATATTAATAATATTCCATCTTCTATTTATTGCTATAGCAATACTTTTTTGTGATGTCCGATCCAGTGTATATATATATATTTGGTTCTATTGGTCTTTATTCTAATATTGATAATATTCCTTCTTTTCTTTATTGCTATAGCAATAATTTCTTTGTGACGTTAACTGTTATATCTCTATTTTTAATGTGATGTCTGGTCTGACACTCTCTGTTCTAATAGTGATAATATTCCTTACTCTTACAGCAATACTTTTCTTGTGATGTTTGTGTCAGTGCTCTCTATTCTAATACTGATGCCTTTTTAAAAAAAGTTTTACCAATATCCAAGAAATCATGTACAACATAATTACAACTAAGAACTTGAATAACTTGGGACATAACTACCAACAAACCTTCAGCTCCTTCGCATCTATTGTCCCTGAACCATCAGCATCAAACAGATCAAAGGCTTCCTTAATCTCTTGCTTCTGTTCCTCAGTTAACTCTGGTTTTGGACCAGTTTTCTTGCGCCCTCCGCCTGTTAATGTTGTCTTCTTGAAAGTAGACTGATACAAACATAACGAGTAAAAGACCCAAATTAATACCAATAGATAAGAAACAAAGAAATTAAATATGCTTCATTACATGTTTTGCTTAATCATCAATGATAATGCTGTATCCCCTATCAAAGGAGAAGTAAGGTGCCTCCGTCCTTCCATTAGCCTACGGGACACTCTTGGGCAAGATGGAGTACCCATTTAGCCCACCGATCAGGGTTATATGAAGCCATATGTGCAGGTGGTGGATGAAACTGAGAGTAGCCGACAGATAGTTGCAGGTCATGGTCTCCAATTTCACAAAGGTAGGCAGACGATCTCTTTGTTTTGGAGACAATGGCTACGGCCATCGACCAGTATGGTCACTGCTAAGAAGAAAAGCAATGGCAAACTACTTTCTCTACATTTGCCTAGATAATCATGTTTCATCAAGTCATAACAACTAAACATAAAGGATTCTTCTGAATACATTAAGACAGTTTAGATAAATGGTGCTAGCCCCATATTTCAATAGAGCACTAAATTATGAGGGGAAAACATGGGAGAACATGGTGACAACTGGCAAGATTGAGGGGAAAAGAACAAGGAGAGGCAGAGAAGTAAATACATGGAGGCTTGGCCACATGGCATGGTTGAGACAAGTACACAGAGCTGATCCTTGACTCTGGTAGTTATGTGAGATGGCAAACCATGACCACCCACGCTTAATGGCATGGCACGTGATGATGATGAATCAGCACTGGAAGGATAATGTAGTCAATATCATGCTGACAATGTTTACTTTCTGGGACATTTCCTGGTAGTCATTATAATCATGGTGTGCCTGGAAACCCAGGCCACTTTTTAACATCCGCCTCAACAGGGGATCTGAATGCATGGTCACCGGGTCTGTAAGCAAATGTGCTATCATGACTTTCTCATGTTTTATGTGAAGTTAGTTAGTTGCATATCCTTTACAGGACGTAGAAGTCAACTCCAGAATTTTTTGGCTGTTTGTGATTCCTGGACAAGTTAAGATTCAGTTGCTTTCTGAACGACCGGCACTCATACCATTGTATGGAAATCAACGCAAGACGGTCTGCTTCCAAAGTGCATGCAGCTGTATTTTGAATGTGGTATGCGGGATTACACATTGCATTTGTAACCCCTTCGTCACAGAGTCGGCTCATGTATGTATCACACAAAAATTGATTAAGTGAAGAGTCCGACAGGTAATATTTTTATCTTTGATGATGACTACCCACGGAACCTCTGGGTGCAAGTCTACACAGGCATGTCAGCACAACACACTGCTAGAAATGGAGAAAGCGGGAATGTACAGAGAATACCCAAATAATAACAGCGATACGGCCAAAGCACCAAGAAGAAAGTGCTGCCATAACTATGATGCAGAAATCCTACAAATCAACATAATAGAAATATCACTAAATATCACTCATGATACACAGCCAGAGGTGCTATTGATAGATGCAAAACAGTACTTGAGGCCTTCAGTACTTGACACTACTATCTGAACTAGGCAGGTAACAAAATTATCACACATTTCAATGTGCAGTGTCTGAAAACTAGAAAGTTCATCAAGCTAAGGAAAACGCAACAGGCATGCAACCTGATGTATCTGTCACAAAGCACCAAAAGAAAAAATCAAAATTAATCAGAAAGCCACAAACACCAGCCCAAATTAATCAGAAAGCCACAAACACCAGCTCAAGACGATTACCATTTTATGGACAGACAGAACAAATTATTATTCTACACTTTCAGAACAGGACACAATAGATTACACAACCACATGCATATAAAATTCAAGAGTGGCGAATGTCCACATGTGGATTAGCGCAGCAGACAGCAGATCATATATTCGAAGACTACCCTGAATACGACATATTTTGGCAAACCTTCTGACCAAGAGAAACAACAGTGGAAGATTAAACTTTATAGACCACTAAATGAACTAAAACAGACAGTGAAGTGTATAGATGCAACAATATTGCAGATATAGACAATCAATTTCTTGTGAACAAAAGAAGAAGAAAAAACAGGCCCACCTCTGACTATAGTAGACTTAGAAGTAATGTGTCTAGCTCTGACTGTAGCAGATTCTCATAAATTAGCAACAATACTTTAAAATAATCATAATTAATCTAATCACTGTGGAAATGTGGTTTCTGAGAAAAATGAAAAGAATACCATGGACAGGTTGAAAAATCAATGAGCAAGTCCTACAAGAAACCAATGAAAACTGTAAACTGATTAGAGAAATTAGATGCCGTTCATTCATTCAGTAGCATGTCCTTTGCAGAACCTCGCTCGAATAACAGAGAAAACTTCTTGGTCAATAGCAAGATGTATCACATCCGATGCACCCATCTGGAGATCATCTGCCTTATCTTGCACCCATCTTCTCTTTGGCCTTAATCTTCCTCTCTTACCGGGCATGCAAACCTCCATGATTGTTCTCTCCAAACTTTCATGATGTTTAAAGTGACCAAAATATTTCAATTTTCTTTGTTTTATCATCTTTAGTGCCAATCTATATGGCAAAGGCATTACGCATGTGATTCGTAATCCTGCTTACAAGCATTTGAAACACAGTTACAACCGATATGGCAGCAGACCGTGATGCGCTGGGTTTTAACATGATGGTATGGGAGCCGGTCATTCAGAAAGCAATGGCAATCTACTGAACGTAAACTTGCCAAGACATCAACAACAGCAGTGCTGTAAAGCGGATATGCAAAAAAAAATGGACTTTAATAGCCAACATTCTTCAATATTCAGCTCTTGTAGATAGTCAAAATTTTGTGGGCATTTTATGAGCAGAAATATGCTAGAGAACTTGATGACAAATGACAAGATTTAGGGGGAAAGAACAAGGGGAAGGCAATGAAGTAAAGTCCTGGATGGCTTGGACACGTGGTATGATCGAGACAAAAACACAGAGCTGATCCGTGACTCTGGTGATTGTGTGAGATGCTGAAACATGATCGTCCACTTATCGGCATGGCACGTGATAATGATGACTTTAAAATATATCACAGTGCCTAACTAAAACTTGTAGTAGAAACATGCTGTGGGTATGTGAAGTGTTAGATCTATCACATTTTGCAGCTCGGACTGAGTGAAGGAAGAACAAGTAGCCTATATAGAATAACAAAAGCTGGCATCAACCTCTTGTCCTATCGTACTCATGCTATTGTCAGAGTTACGTCCCAACTACTAGGCCAGTGTGTCTGTTATAGTGACTACAAAACTTTAACACAGCAGGAGACTGACATCGATGACAAGACATTCGAGCTTGTCAAACTAGGGCAGAAGGGAGACACTGAGGAACCTTATGGCAGAAGACAGATGAGGTCTCTGTGACAAAGCAGATAAACCATCTGCCTCATTTTCTGAAGAACATGGGTTCATTTCCAGACTCTTGTCAATCGGTTCATGAGTGCAATTTTCTCAGAGATTCCAGGGGATCATCGCTGAAGCTACAGAATTCATGCTCCATGTGACACTTTGGGCAGATCAATCTGCTGATAGAAGAATGGGATAAAACCCGGTGCAATGAAGTCGAAACTGACTTCAATACATGACAACTTTGGGAGAGAAACATTAATTACAAGCAATGGAAGCTTGATGACCTAATGGCAGGAGACAGACCTTGATTAAAAGAAGTGGAAGCTTGATAACTAACCTGTTGTAAGACTAAGAGTAGCGGGTTCAACCGTGCTGCGACCCAAAATTAAACCGGAAATGATATACCGTGCCACCCCGGAATGATCCATTGTGCCCCTAAAAATCGCTATGTAAAGACCATTCATACTTTCGATGTCATTCATTCATTCAAATATCATAGTGACAATAACAGACTGCCATCTTAGGTTCTGCAGAAAAGGTTAGTCTAATATTCCATGCAAAGCTGATTGGTTGAAATTATCTTCGCTTTTAAATAAATGTAATTATTTGATACACGGTAAGTAATTTTATTTTCTAGAGCTGTATTTGTAAATCTTTGAATACTTTGAGATGAATTTTCGAATTCTGCATCCATTTTTACATATATTTGGAGAGTTTCATTGCCAATCATCTTCCATTTGTTGTATTTAAAAAAAAAATTCTGTGGAGTGTTTCAACTATGTGAATGGAAAGCCAAGACGGCGACCGACACGAATATTGATCGGACTAGGCTCAAAATGTGCAATTTGAACTATAAAGTTAAAGAGAATACAAGTTTAAAGATTATTAATAATTTATTTGTATATTTTTACTATTTTTTTTTATCATTTAACATGATGGAACATAATTTTGAAGTCAGTTTTCATATCCGTCTATGACCCGCTTGAGACAAACTCGCACGTGGAGATAGCAAGACACACATAAGGGCTCTGAAATTAGGGAAATCAGGACAATATTTTTGTAGGGGATTCATTCATTCATTCATTCATTCAGTAGCATGTCCTCTGCAGAACCTCGCTCCAATAACAACCTCCCGGAAAATTTCTCGATCACAAGCAAGATGTCCCGCGTCCAATACACCCATCTGGAGATCATCCGCTACATCCTGCACCCATCTTCTCTTTGGCCTTCCTCTTCCTCTCTTCCCAGGCATATACCCCTCCATTATTGTTCTCTCCAAACTTTCATGATGTTTCAAGTGACCAAAATATATCAATTTTCTTTGTTTTATCCTCTTTAATAGCCAACCATCTTCAATATTCAGCTCTTGAAGAATGGATGCATTTGTTCTTTTCTTTACCCAAGATATTCTTAGACCCCCATATATAACATTTATATTCAAAAGCATTTATGCGCTGTTCAGCTTGTTTAGTAAGTGTACAGGTCTCACAGGCGTATGTTGCAATGGGAAAAATGCATGCTCTTAAAAATCTCATTTTTGTTGTTCTATCTGTCCCACGCTATAATTTATTCAGTTGTTTTAGTCTTTGAAGAGCAACTGATAGTCGTCGTTTAATTTCTTTCATTGTGTCACCACTGTTTGGTAATCAATGACCCAAGATATTCAAAATTTTCCACCACCTCCAGTCTTTCCTCATTAACATATATTTCTTTTTCCATAGTAGTTTTATCTGTATGCATTATCTTTGTTTTTTCTATGTTATGTTAAGATATAAGTTGTGATTTTCACTATTTCTCTGGGTTCTCTGGGGATACCCAACACTCAAATGTTAATATCTTCGCTTAGAATTGACATACAGGCATCATCGAGATACCATAATATTTGGGGTTTTCAAGGCCTAGCTATCTGTGGTGGTCTCATTAGTAAATGCTCAAATTAAAAATCATAATCGAACGCGCTACAAGGAGACAGTCATGGAATTTTGTAACCGGTTTACAGTTAGTTTTGTTGGGCAAGATATCAATCTACTTTAGGTGAAGCCAGCGAATATGTAAAAAGAACTGTGATAAATGATCTGATTAGTAAGCACAAGGGAACGTTCAAGGAATTAATCATATATGATGGTTAGAAAGTGCGCAAGAGATTACTGAGGACTAATAAAAGCTAACAACATTGTGAGACCGGTTTTTTCCCAAAAAAGTTCCTTTTTATTTTAATTATGATGATCACTGCTAAATTATACGGCGTATGCGTGCTGTTAATACACAGCATAACCAACATATTTATCATGGAGATTCACATTAGTGATATAAAATTGAGCAAAAGTTGCTGTAAAAGCTACAAACATGAGAACATACCATGTTAGAAGGTAGATAAAGTCAAAAAGCGAGGAGAAATACTGCAGGCTGAAGCTTGTTTGTTGATCTTCGAGACCGGAGTCAGAACGAGGTGTGGGGATGTTTAAATGTTGGATCGGCGTTTGACATGAGAGGGACGAGTTTAAACATGAAGTTATTTTAACCGGGGACTTCGTGGCGAAGTGGTCAAGCCGCCTGACTCGGTCTTCGATTCCAGCGCGGCATCTTTCGGTTCACGAATGCATTTTTCTCGGAGACTCCTGGGGGTCGTCGCTGGAGCTACGGAGTTCGTGCTTTGCGCGAACGCTTTCGGCATTTCGCTGCGGAAAGAGACTAAGCCATACAATATGGGATAAAAACCCGGTGCAATGAAGTCGACTCCTGTCGACTTTTAAGCGAATTATCTAACTTCTAATAGTCTCATCATCTCATATAATCTCATCAGGTTCCTCTTGTACTTTGCGGTGTCGATGTAAATCATAAAAAGCGGGAGAGTATCCATTTATGGGCTTCATGCATATATCGAGATCTCATGGACTCTGTTATTGAGTCGATGAGAAAAATTTACTGAAAATATGATGTTGTTTGTCTATCAATATTGATAATGACCATTCATTTCATCCAGTGGGGTTGAAAGTATGGAGCCGTGAGTTCTAATATGGCTGATAAGGGTTATTTTGGCTCGAAATGTTATTTGACAATGTGGGCAAAGAATGCTTGACATTCCAGGTGGAGATCTCCTGCAGTGATTTTTCTGTCCAGCCTCTTCTTCACAACTCTTGCAGTCCTAGTTGCTTCACAAGTGACTGCACCCTTGCGTAATGATGTACGCCACGAATTTCGGTCTTTGGCAGGAGTCTCCCAGGTGTCCTTGCCATTTAATCTTCAGTAGCTTCCTAAGGCAGACTGTGTGGAAGTGGTTTAATTTCCTAGCGTGTCGCTGATAGACAGTCCAGGTTTCACAAGCATATAGCAGTGTGGATAATACTTTATAGACTTTCAGTTTTGTTTGCAGGTTTATTCCATTTCTGTCCCATACATTCTTGTATAGTCTGCCAAAGGCCGCGGTGGCCTTGGAGATTCTTGCATTCACTTCGTCATCAATTGTGGCAGCTTGTGACAGGGTGCTGCCAAGATAGGTGAATTTGTCCACAACTCTTAGACTATGACCATTCACTTTGATATTCGGCACGGTGTGATTATTCACTGGAGCTGGCTGGTACATAACTACAGTCTTCTCCAGGTTAATATTGAGCCCAAAATTGGCACAGGCATGTGAGAAAGCTGAAACATTGTGTTGCATGTCTGCCTCTGTGTTGGCATATAGGGCGCAATCATCAGCAAACAGCGGCTCTCTGACGGTGTCGCTATTAGTTTTTGTTCTAGCTTCCAGCCTTCTGAGATTGAACAACTTTCCATCCATGCGGTAGTTGATGTATATTCCACTGTTGTTGTTCTCGAAGGCATTCGTCAACGTAGCTGAAAACATGAGGCTGAACAGTGTTGGTGCCAGGACACATCCTTGCTTCACTCCATTGGTGACAGGAAAGGGTTCAGACAGTTCTCAATTTTCCTGTACTCTTGCCTGCATAATATCATGAAATAGCCTCACTATTTGGACAAACTTTCGTGAACAGCCATATTTCGCCATAATCTTCCACAGTCCTTCTCTACTGACTGTATCAAACGCCTTTGAATTCTGTTCCTGATATTTCGCTTGCAGCTGCCTTGCAGCGAAAATCATGTCAACAGTTTCTCGTTCTTTTCTGAAGCCACATTGACTCTCTGGAAGAAGACCTTGATCGAGATGGGACATGAGGCGACTGAGAAGAATTATGGCGAGTAACAGGATTTCCTTTACGCTTGTAAAGGTGGACTATTGACGCGACCTTGTAATCTTGTGGCATTGTCTCATTCACCCATACGTTTGTAAAGACTTGGCGAAGCTGCTCTATTAGGACCGGCCCATCTGCCTTGTGTATCTCTGCTGGGATGGGGTCAGGACCAGGCGCCTTACCGCTGGAAATTTGCTGGATGGCAACAACTATGGTTGGCAGGTCGTCAAGTGTATCATTAGTGGGAACTTGAGGAAAGCACTTGATGGTTTCATCATCGAAGGATTTCTTTCTTATCGGTTACCAATGTTCCCCCCAGGCGCCTTACCGCTGGAAAGTTGCTGGATGGCTTTGTTTACTTCCACTATGGTTCGCAGGTCATCAAGTGTATCATTAATGGGAACTTGAGAAAGGCAGTCGATGGTTTCATCATCGAAGAAGGAAGTTGCATTTAAGATTTTGCTGAAATGCTCTGTCCAGCGTTGAAGGATTTCTTTCTTATCGGTGACCAATGTTCCCCCATCTGCACTGAGGAGGGGAACTATGCTTGGTGATGTAGGACCGTAGACCGCTTTGAACCAGGGTTGTCCATGGGACATTTTTACATTGCGTGGTAATTTATGCATGTCCCATCCCATCCCGTCCCATGGGACTTTCCTACGGGATTCCCATGGGAATAACATTCCCATGGCCAAGACTGGCAGGCTTGTCCATGGAACATGTTTTTCTGTCCCATTCAATGGTAATTTATGCCTGTCCCATCCCGTCCCATCCCATCCCTACACTATTAAGAAAATCCCCCCTTTTCCCCATGGGATTCCCATGGCCAAGCCTGCCGCTTTCAGTGAGTCGTAGAAGTTTTTCATATCATGTCTGTCAGCAAAGCCTTGAATTTCATCAGCTTTGCTGCTAAGCCAGGAGTCCCGCATGTGCCGACGTTTCTGCGGCACTACTTCTCGAATGTTATTGAAGGATGTATCTCGGCCAGCAATTGGTTGATGTCTTAGGAATTTTCATCAAACCAGTCTTTATGCTTTCGGGAGGCTGGACCCAGGATTTCCATAGCAGTGTTATAAATTTTGTCCTTTAGGGTTCTCCACTCTGTTTCCGCATCCTGTTTAGCTGCAGTATTGGGTTTGAGGCGGTCTTCCAGCATATTTTCAAACGACAGCTGCATTATTTTGCTGTTTAAGCGGGTGACATTTAGTGTTTTTTTAACCCGTTGAGGACGCCGTGGTGGTTTGATGTGTATGTTTATATTCGAGATAATGAGACGATGGTCTGTCCAACATTCGGCACCACATGGATTTTGTCACCCGAACATCTTGTCTATCACTCCTCCTGACGATGACACAGCCAATGAGGTGCCAGTATTTCGAGCGAGGGTGCATCCACGATGGCCCATTTTTCGTGGGAAGACGGAAAATTGTGTTAGTGATCAGGAGATCATGTTCGATACAGATCTGAAGAAGGAGGAGTCCGTTGCTGTTACAATTTCCGACTCCGTACTTTCCAATGATGCCACTCCAAGAGGCGGTGTCCTTGCCTACTCTGGCATTGAAGTCCCCAAGGAGGATAAGGTTTTCTCCTTTGGGAACAGATGTTAATACGATGTGCAGGTTCTCATAGAACTTGTTTTTGGCGTCTTCTTCATTGGTCATGGTTGGTGCGTAGACACTCACGATAGTTGCAAGCTTCTTTCCTTCCAGCAGGGGTAACTTAAAGGTCATAAGCCTGTCATTTATAGCCTTCGGAAATTCAGCTAGTTTGCCAGCCAGGGCCGACTTAATGGCAAATCCCACGTGGGATTGACGTCTTTCCTCGCGTTTCCTTCCACTCCAGAATACGTGTAGACAGCACCTACTTCACAGATTTGGCCTTCTTCTGTAAGTCGTGTCTCATTCAATGCTGCAATGTCAATGATGTACCTACCCAGCTCTCTGCCAATAAGTGCTGTTCGTCTCTCTGGGCCCGACGCGCTGTCTCTATCAAGTAGGAAGCGTACATTCCAAGTTCCGATTGTCAGGGAATATGGTTTGCTCTTTTAGCTTTATCTGTTTTTACTTCATTTGTATGTCAACCGCAGTATAGGGTACCCACCAACCGCGGCTAGCTGGTTAGGTAATGATGGAGTAGACATTGTTTAGGGCACCTTTTCTAGCTCTTTCTTCATGCTATTGAGGTGAGCAGTGCTGTCCTATAGAGGGCTGCTCAGTCGCTCAGGGGGCTGCCGAATCCCACGGCTGCTTCCGGTCAGTAGAAGACAACCATATGGCTTAAGTCGACTGTGTGCAGGTCTGCGACCACGGCTGCCAGCGTACCCACGCCTGCCGCTTCGCCGCTCGCCCACGCCACAGGGTTTGAATGTGATATATGAAGTTGGATGAAGAATGACTTGCACTATCAATTTGATTAAAGTGAGGAAGAGTTGCTCAATTCGTTGTCCTCACTCTCTCGCCTGAGCCCACCTGAGTCCAGTGGCAAGACAAGTCAAGACTACTGGAGACGAACTACAGGTGCAGTGGATGACCAGGGCGCTCTACGTGCCTTGCCGTGTTCATTACATTCCACAACGCTTTGCATGTAAACGCCGTCTTGCCCGTTGAATCAACAATGATATCTTCCGCGCAGTCTGCCGAGTCCTGTCTTCACATGCTGGGTAAGCATACCTTATTCACCGATTTGTTTGACACCAAATCGGCTACCCACGCCTGGTTTAGCCAGCCTGTCACAGGGGGTGGCCGCTGCTGCATGCTGACAGCTACTAGGAGCCACAGGCGTGAACTGGATGTCAGGCTTGGACCAGAGGGGGATATGCCCTGAAAAGAGCGGAACAGTCATCCTTACCAAAGGTACTACCAATGCCTGACACTTCGTAGTCCCCCACTGAAAACATACTGACCAATAAAACGATGTCATTTGCAACGAGAAAAATATTGTTGAGGTGCTACGTATAACCTGTGCTTTTGTATGGATGTAAAGCGTGGATAATGAGCAGACAAGCTGAAAAAAACATCTGATGGCGGTGGAAATGTGGTTTCTTAGGACAAAGCAAAGAATACCATGAGCAGACAGAAGAAAACAATACCAAGTCCTACAAGAAACAAATGAAAATCGTAAACTGATAAGAGAAATTAGACGTTGACAGTCACTATTTTTTGGTCACATTATGTGAAAAAATAAATTTGAGAACTTGGTTACAACTGGCAAGATCGAGGGGAAGAGAACAAGAGGAGGGCAGAGAAGTAAATACCTGAATGGCTTGACCACACTGTATGTCGAGACAGGAACACTGAGCTGATCCACGAATCTGGTAATCGAGTGAGATGGCAAAACATGACTGCCCACGCTTACCGCCATGGCACATGATGATGATTATGATTTCCATCTTGCAAAAGGTTACATTTGCCGTGGCGATTCTTGTTGTAATCTCGTCAAGACATCTCCCATCTGATGTTATGACTGTTCCGAGATAATTTTACCGATTCACCTACTTAAGAATGTGCCCATGTACTTGTATATTACACTGTGGTTATTCATTCTTCCTAGTTGCTTGCTTGCTTGCTTGTGTTCGTTGGCTTGAGCTCCAACGCGAAGTCCTGTATGTCGGATGAAGGCATCCTGTTGTCCAACATCAGTGTGATGTCATACAGGACCTGAGGTTTGCGTGAGTATCCGTTGTCCCATGTCTGGCTTATTGGTGTGCAGACTGGTGGTTCCTCGCCGTACAGGCAGACACTCTCCGACTTCGGAGGAATCGGCGATCCTATTGACTTCAGCCAGGACCCCGAAGGGACCTGTTGCCCAGGACGCTCGACGAGGACGCGTCAATAGGTCTTGGCCAGTATATAACCCGGCCCTGGTGCCTTGGAAACACCTCTGCGTCCCATTCTTCCTAGTGACGACCATAATCTGTGTCTTCTTACAATTTAATTCTAACCTTAGTTATTCACTTTGCCTTGCTGAATAGCATAGGCGTTGATAGTTATCCATCTGCCATCATCACCTGTCTCAAACCATATTTGTGTTCTTGCTCCCATTATGCGATCTGATCAGCCAGCAAGGTATGTACAGGGTATATTGTTAATGACTGTGCAGTGTTTGAAAATATTGCCGGTCCAAGTTTTATATTTACCTATTTTGTTGCATGAACTTTCAGAGGGTGAATAGAAAACTTGGACCGGCAATATTTTCAAACACTGCACAGTAATTAAAAATACACCCTATATCTATTTGTCTTCTTCGGTCTCTTTCGCATCAAGAGAAATGAAACTGCTGGAATTGCAGTACAGCTGTACACATACAGTGAGTAAATCAACGACAACGACATGTAGAATTGGTATAGTGTTTTTTTTTTTCTCTCCTCAATATAAAATTCAATATCTCAGTAACCAACTGAGGGAAAATGATGAGATTTAGCATATAACCTTATCATTATGTCCACCCAACAAAAAAATTTTTGTTCTGGAGATTGTACAGCAGATTTCAATGTTTGTTTATATGCGGTATATAATTTATGGCTCCCGCATTCATTCCATCATTTTAAGAGTATTACAGCTTCAGCAAGACACACCCCGCTCTTTTTGAATTTTGTCTGGCGGTTTTTGTTTTGGCAGACTGAGGGAATTTATATGGGATAGTTCAGAGGTGTCGTCAAACTGTGGGTTCTTTCATTAAACGTGATTATATAAACAACCTAGCTGGCTCGGCCCGGCTATCTATCTATCTATCTATCTATCTATCTATCTATCTATCTATCTATCTATCTATCTATCTATCTATCTATCTATCTATCTATCTATCTATCTATCTATCTATCTATCTATCTATCTATCTATCTATCTATCTATCTATCTATCTATCTATCTATCTATCTAATCTGTCTGTCTGTCTGTATGTCTGCCTGCCTGCCGGCCCACCCACCCACCGACCCAGTCAGCCAGCCAGCCAGCAAGCCAGCCATCCACCCACCTACCCACCCACCTACCTTTCTGCCTACCTACCTACCTACCTACTTACCTACCTACCTGTCTGTCTGTCTGTCTGTCTGTCTGTCTGTCTGTCTGTCTGTCCGCGCTATTATATATTGATAAAAGTTACTGGAAAAAACGTCAGGACCATGTGTTGAAAGAGGAAGAGGACTATTGGAGAAAGGATGGATTGAATTTTATGCAACCGAGAGCAATCATCAACCTACTGGAATCGTCCGACACAGATTAAGGTCTGAGCAGATCGCAGACCTTAATCTACGTACACACTTACTGGGATATTTTGCTCCAACTATTCAGACGAATTGCAGGCCCTAAACATTACAGCATCAGCATCAGCTGAAGAAACAAGAAGGAAATGAAAAATAAGGTAAGAAATATATTCCTTCTACTTTCCTGTTAATTTACAAATTATTTACCCCGTGCCTCTGTAAATTCTCTGTCTTTACTAATATTACACATTGCACCCCTCTCGGGATTCTCCGTGGTGAAGTGGTCAAGCCGTCTGACTCGGGCTCCGAAGGTTGTATGTTCGATTCCGGGCCGCGTCCTTCATTTCACGAGTGCATTTTTTTCGGAGACTCCCGAGGGTCGTCGCTGGAGCTACGGAGTTCGTGCTTTGTGCGACGCTTTCCGCGCTGCGGAAAGAAACTGAGCCATAT